>RWJK01001239.1:1577-12236 GCA_004335835.1 Scenedesmus sp. ARA3 | reverse complement strand
AGTGCCCCCCCTCAGCTGCAACATAGCATGCCTTACCCCCTCACCTGTCGGCCGCCTCGTAGTGTGTGAGGATGTCTCCGTTGCCGATGATGGGCAGGCTGCTGGCTGTGACTATCTCGCTGATCAACGCCCAATCGGCAGCCTTCTTGTACCTGCACACAGCGCGCCATGCAGGTCAGCAGCAGCCGCAGCAGGAGCAGCAGCAGCAGGTTGCGCAACACTGCCTGGCCTCACCGCTGCTCCATGGTCCTTCCATGCACGGTGACGGCTGCTGCGCCCGCCTGCTCAAGCAGCGCAACCACCCTCAGCGCATTCACCTTCCTCTCTGACTCGCCTGCGAGACACGCATGTCGAAAAAAACAATCACAAAAAAAAACATGTGCAACAACGCGCATCAACTGCATTCCATTGGCCTGCATGCCATGCTGACGTCTCTGGCAGCCTCTTGCCATGCTGAGTTTGCTTGCACAGCGGCAGGCCCTAGGCACATTCAAGCATGCATTCGAGCGCACGACAGCTCCCGCAACAGCTATTCTTCAGCTGGATCTTGGCGAACGTGTTTGAATTGTATAACGCCTCCAGCATAAGAACAGCTTCCCACCGGTGCGTATCTTGACGGTGACCGGCAGCTCCACCGCTGCCGCAATGCCGGCCACCATCTTGGCCAGCTTGGTGGGCTTGCGCAGCAGCGCAGCACCCATGCCGCGCCGCGTGGCCTCTGCGGCAGCAGTAGCAGCAGCTGGCGTGTGTTGACGCTAGCGATGTGTTTTGATGCAATGTAGCTGGTATGTACGCTTGCATGAAATCTGGCAGCCTGCTGACTTTTTCTGCGGGGTAAGGAAGCTTTTAGCTGGTACTGCAGGGTAGCAATGCTTAGTGGCCTGCAAGTTCAAGTCACAAAGCTGGCCTGGCACCTCACCATAAATGGGGCAGCCGCAGTTGATGTCGATCCAAGAGGCGCCAGCCGCCTGTGCTGCTGCTGCAGCCTTGACTCCCTCTGCGATGTTGTTTGTGGCCACTTGCACGCCAAAGCAGGCCTCATTGCTAGCTTTGTAGAGGCGTGCTTTCTCGACCCTGTCACCCCTGCAGAACAGGAGGATTGTGTACACGTGCAGGCATGCTGATGCTGGCGTACCCGCTGCAGCGCAGACTTGCCAGCGTGATGACGCAAGAGGTTCATGGCATGCAGCAGTTGCCCCCTGGACCTTGAAGGACACCACAAGGCGCCGCGCCGCGTCGGCGTTCTCAAATGACAAGCTAAAGCAGCTTTTGTTCATAACTATACTGGCAACCAAACAAAGTGCAACGCAAACAACTGCAATATCAGCGGCAGCACCCACTTGATGAGCTGGCGCGCGAAGGCCATCTCCGACATGGTGGGCAGCTGAGGGTCAAAGTCGCAGCACAGCCGCCTGAACGGCAGGTTGCCGCCTGCAGCCAATGTGATTCAAAAATGTTTGAACACAATGATGCAGTCACATATATGTGTGAAAACGAATATTCAGTTGAAGCAAAGCTTGCATATGGCTGATGTTCAAATCAAACATGCCATGTCAGCACAGCGCTGATGTCAGCCTGATGTGGCTGGACACTGCATGCTCAGGCTGCGGCTGCGCAAGCACCTACCCTTGGTGAGTGGTGCCAGGATGACTTTGCCATTCAGCTGCTCCCTCAATTGCTGCCTTCGCTCAAGAACATGTGCAGGAGCCTCATAGTGCCACTCCTCTGCAGCGGCAGCAGCAGCATTGCCGTCACTGCTGTCGCTGCTGTCAGCACTGCTGCTAGCAGGAGCAGCCCCTCCTGTGCGCGCCGACTCTTCTCGACTTCTGCATTGACATACTAACGCTACTCGTATCTGTGATGGTGCAAGTCTGCTAGAAGCATGAGCTGTTGCTGCAGGCTTCCAGCCTTTTGAACTGCCACAGGCTGGCAGGAACGACTGCATGGCCTCGTCAGCATCAATAGCGATGTAAACAGCGGTGCAATTAACGTAAGCCCTACATGCTGATTCAAGCGGCTGCCTCGGCACACCCGGTGTGACAACCTTCCAAAGCCTGTTCAGTTCTCGCTGTTCAAATAGGCAGGCACTGACCGGACCGCAGTAGCAATGCCGGAATTCGCGATCGTGAAAATGCAGCTTTGTTCACATGATATACACTCAGAAGTGGAACGCAACAGCTGCGATGACGGGGGGTGCTCCTTGTGCCTTGGCTGTCAAGGCTGCGCCCTATACTACTACTGAGATCAAACCAAAGGGACTAGGTGGAGCGAGCTTGTCCACGCAAGGCTATGGGCATAGCGTGTGCGGGGTAAGCAGTACCTGTATCTTATGCTGTAGGTTCTACCGGGCTTCTGTGAGATCATAAACATAGATATAAGGTGTCAACGACATCGATGAAGCTGTCGCGCAAGCCATACACGCATCTGAGGGCTGCGTGTACGTTCAGCTTTTTCTATCTCCGTGATCGCTGTTTGTCCCGTACGGTCTCCCCTGGCGGGCCACAGCTCACGCTGAGGTCTTTCCTGCAGTCAATGTAGTTGGGCAGCTCCTGCTGTGCCCACAGCAAGTGTGATTGGGCAAAGTGCTGGTCAGCTGAACTGCAGTGTGTGGGCGCGCTGAGGGCTGTTGCGCAGCTGTAGACAGCACCCCGTACAAGCAAACACGTTGTCATTGCTGCGTGCACATTGTGCGTGTCGAAGCACGGCTTGCAGCCAGACTGCTGCATCCTGTTTTTGGTCCACCTGCAAGCAACCAACACCCCTCCTCCAGGTGCAAAGCTGATAGCTAGCTCTCTAGCCAATCTTGCTGATTTCGCAACCACAATATCACGCATCGCAACCTGCCTGTTCCTGCAGGCCTTTCTGGGCCCTAAGATTCGGCGCCAGTGGACGATGGCCAAGGACACACGAGACAGCACCAGCTGCCAGGTGCTGCCTTTCCTGCTGGACATTTCGCTGGCGCTGTATGACACACTGGACCTGGTCAAATCCAGTGTAGATTCAGAGGTGGTGTTTCAGGCCACACTGCAGGTGAGGAGTAAGCAGAGTATGTACTAGTAGGTGAGAGGGAGAACACACAGTGCAGCAAGGTACACATAACCTGTCCTGCAAGCTGTGCTGTATGACACGCTGGACTTAGTCAAGTCCAGCGTAGATTCAGAGGTAGTGTTCCAAGCCACACTGCAGGTGAGACTGAATGAGACTGAGAAAGGCATGTATGCAGTGTCGTGCACGGTTGCCTGTCCTGCAAGCTGTACTGCTTTGTTTGCTAGCAGCCCAGCGACATGTAGCTTGTGCAGTTGATACAGCTGCCATCTACAATGCTGCACAGCGTAAAGGAAATCGCAGCAAAGGGTGTGGCTGCATGTGGCATCGTCCCTGCAGCATGAGTGGTGACACATCACACTGTCAGTAGTCCCTCGAGCTTGAATCAAGTTGCAATTGGATCCTGCCAACTTGTGCTGCTGCTGCCTTTTTCATTCTTCCGCTTTCAGGTGCCTGCACACCACTCGCTGGCATGTAAGCTGCAGGTGCGACTAGCATGCGCGGAGCATCACCATCATCATCATCATCATCATCAGCAGCAGCAGCAGCAGCAGCAGCAACAGCATCATTGTGAGCAGCACCAAATGGCTGTTCCATCAGTCCGTGCCTACATGTGCTGGCTCTTTGCAGTGCCATCAGCGGCACAAACTGAGCTCAGTCCCGACATGGTGTGCTCATGACGCCTGACGCCCCTTGTGTCCGCGCCCATCTACTCAACATACACTGACATGCAACTTGCAAACCCCCTGTCAACACCACGCATACGCGCAGGCATACGGCACTCCCTTTGCAGCGCCAGACCTACAGGCCGCAGCAGGCGACCTGGCAGACGCCGATTTGGAGTTTGCGGCATGCATAGCAGCGCCGCCTGACCTGGATGAGCAGATGAGCATGAACATTGGACGCGTGCTGTCCATGCTGGAGCATAACAGGGCAGGCCAGGTGCAGGCAGGGCCTGTGGCACGAGCAGCACCTGCAGCACAGCAGCAGCAGGCGCCCTCGGGCGGGTGAGTGGCAGGGATTAGTGTTTGGTGGTGTTGCGGGGAGCAGCAGGGTCCCTGGCGGTTGCTGCTGCCTTGCAGGGTGCAGTGGCTGGTTCAAAAATCTTAAAAAAAAGATTACAAGTAAAAAATTAAAAAAAATTAAAAAAAAATTTAAGTTTTTTTCGAAACGGTTAAATCGAAGAAAATTCCTTTTTTGGGGGGGGGGCTGCACAGAGAGAGACAGCAGCAGCAGCAGCAGCGGGAGCAATGTTGCAGGTGATGGGCAGTCAACTTCTATGCAGCAGAGCCCATTACACCACTGATCAAGTTGCAGTGCTCCTCTGTTGGGCAGCAGCAGCAGCGGCAGCTGTCGCTGCCATCTTAATCTGTGCAAGAGTTGCTAGCATCCTTGCAGATGTCCCTTTGTCATGCAGCAGTGGTGTCCGAGGTACACTGCCATTCCGAGTAGCGCCGTGGCCGTGCCGTGGCCGATCTTGCTGCGTCGTGCAGGGGAGCTACCACAGCAGCGCAGCAGCTGCGTGCCGGCAACGTGCAGCAGCAGGCTGCGCCCAAGGTGCTGGTCAGCGTGGACGATGCAGAGGCCGGCAGTGCGCAGCTGCAGCGCAACAACAGCGCCAAGAAAGGGTGAGGCGGTTGGACTCTCTGACTGAATTCGGTGGCGCTACATCATGTCATTTCACAGTTGGTGGAGAGGAAGCAGCACTGTCAAGCCCAAGTATGACTCACACCACACTTCTTGCCTCTTTGTGAGCGTCGTCCCTGCTGACTCACCTTTTTTTCCTGGTGTGAAAACCCTACCACTCGCAGGCCGCGCTTTCTGGCGCTAGATACTGGCTTTGGCAAGCGCGCCATGCAGGCCCTACTCGGCTTTGGCTACCTGCTCACCGTGCTGCATGAGAAGCACCTCGGGGGACACATCGAGTTCACAGCCTCCGCCCTCACAGCAGCAGCAACCAGCACCCCAGCCACCGGCAACAGCCACACACGCCACCGTGCCAGCTTCAGCAGCAGCGGCGGCGGCAGCAGAGGCCACAATAGCATGCTCGCAGGGCTGCGCAAGGCGATCCAGGAGTGCCCCTCGCTGTCTCCTGGGTCCTTTACTGCTGCCCGGCGCAGCGTCGGCGGTCCTGCAGCAGCAGCAGCAGCAGCAAACGGCAGCCCGCTGCTTGCAGGAAACCTCCGCAGCAGCTCCGGAGAGCTGCAGCAGCAGCAGCAGGGAGGTCCCTTTGCAACCACATCTGCCGCTGGCAGCAGCAGCAGCGGCGAGCGTGGTTTGGAGAGCGGTTCGAGCTTCGAGGTGGTGTGGCAGCGCATCAACAGCCCCGCTACAGCAGGGGGTGCTGCTGTGCATGGCTTGTCGCTGCAGCTGTCGCTGTCTGCGCCGCTGAACCAGGGCTGCAGCAGCAGCCTGGCGCGTGTCCTTGAAGAGGAGATGCAGCAGGCCAATGGCACAACTGGCACTGCTGCTGTCAAAGAGCGCAGCAGCGTTGGAGCTTCCCCTAGTAATGGGTCAGCAGCAGATGCTGCTGCTGCTGCTGCTGCTGCGTCGCTGAGCAAGGAGCCAGTGATGGGGCGCAGCGGCAACATGGAGCGCCTATTAGAAGAAGCCCTGCAGCAGCTTGCAGAGGTGGACCCTGCTGCTTTTGGGCTCGCAGCAGCAACAGAAGCAGCAGCAGGGAGTGCAGGGCAGCAGCTGCTGCAGCCTGGCGGTGACTCTGTGAACGGCAACGGGCGCATTGAGAGTCCGTTTTCGAGCTACCAGAACTTGCAGCATGCAGAGATGGAGCCGGCAATGGCAGGTGAGTTGGCTCTTTGCGGCCAGGCGCCAGTAACACGCGGTGCGCTCCTTTTGGTGTAATGAGGCACACGCTTCTGCTGTTTTGTGATATGGTGCCGAAGCAACTGCTCCAAGGCATACATTTGGTGTTACATGTTTGTGCCCCCACATGCCGCATGCACTGTCGCTGCCTGGCGATGCATCGCGTTTCTTTCACCCCACTGCATGTGTGGCTCTTGAGCAGCAGCAGTGCAAGCACGCAATCACACTCAATATTGACTCATTTTCAACCAACTGCTCATTCTGCAGGAGCTGATGCGCTGCGCTCACACTACCCGCCAGACCAAGGCTGCTTAACCTCGCCGCTGCCAAGCCGCGTCGACAAGCCGGCAGCAGCAGCAGCAGCATGGGGCAGCCTTCCGCCCACCCCCAACCGCCCACCACTCTCCCCACTCCACAGCAGTGCAGCAGCAGCAGCAGCAGCGCAGCGGCAGCAGCCGGGCTCGCCGTTTAGTTCTGCACGTGCTGCTGCAATCGCAGCAGCAGCAGCAGCAGCAGCAGCAGCAGCAGGGGCTGGCAGTGTGACACCTGGCAGCTCCCCACATGGCAGCAGCGGCGGCACTGCTGCTGCTGCTGCTCCCTGCAGCCCTTTGGTGCCCAGATCTCCCACGATTCTGCGGCCTATGATGAGCATGAGGCTCACATGCTCACCCAAGTGGCAGTTCAATGAGGCCCTGCTGCAACCCAACAGCAGCAGCAACAGCAGCAGCAACAGCAGCAGCAGCAACAGCAAGGCGGCAGACACAACAGCAGCTGCTGCTGGCCGCTGCAGCCCAGATGCTGCCCGCACGCCGCTGCCACGTCAGCAGCAGGATGCGGCGAGGACAGCGTCAAAGCAGCAGCAGCAGCAGCAGCAGCAGCGCAAGGCTGTAAATGTCCACAATGATGGTGATGCGGCAGAGCAGGATGATGATTTGGTGCCCAGTGGGCTGTGGCCCACTTTGAGCTTTAGCCTGGTTCCTGTAAGGATCTCACCAAGCCGCGGCAACCAGCAGCAGCAGCACCAGCACCAGCCCGCATATGCAACAGGCAGAGCGTAATGTGGGATCACGACTGATGGATCGAAGGTGTGTCGGCTGGAGCTGCCTGTGAAGGGGGCGTGGTGGGATGCTGCAGCTGCAGGCTGCGCCACATGAGCAGTGGCAGCAGCAGCAGCAGCAGCAGCAGCTAATGTGGGGACCGTCTCTTGGGCCGCTGGTGCACTGGCAGAGGTCTTCTGTTGTCAGGCTTGATGGGAGAAGGTGACTTGGGTGGAGTTGGGTGACAGGGGGTAAGCAAGGGCCTAGCTGCGCAGTACAGCGGTTTTATCATGTGTGAATATGCAGGCTGCTGGAATGGGATGTGTGGGGGTGTCAGGCAGTGGCTGAAACCACAGCTTTGTACATGCAGCAGAGCCCTATGCACTCTGCCAGACTGATTGGATTGCTATACAGGGTGGAGGGTATTGCACAGGCTGCTGTTATTGCAGGTTGTAACATGCAAGTAGGGTTCAGGCCTGCCTGGCCTGCCGCTTGTGTGGTGTTTGCACGGCGTTGTCTCTCTGTCCCTGCAGTGGTCAGCTTCCTAGCTGTCTGGCAGTTGTCGCTTGAGTTTGAAGATTCACATGTTGACGTTAACGCAGCTTGTGACGTCGCCTGTTTGCGTGCAGCGTGGGGTTGGGGTTGTTATTTACATGCTTGACTAGGTCCTTGAGCATAAGCTGGGAGCAGCAGGGCCTGCGGCAGCAGGTGCAGCGATACCACTGCACGGCAGCAGAGTGTTGTGGCAGCATGAACATAGTATAACCGTCCCTGCATTTTAGTGATGTGGTGCAACCTGCAGTACCTCAGTCGAGCTTGGCACCTTGACATGGAATGCATTTGGTGAACTGTTACGCTATTCCTGTTGCACGGCATGCCGTTTTCTTCTCAGCAGCGCATAGCTTCACATACTGTTTTCTTGGTGTCACTGTGACCATGCATGCCGATCTGCTGCTCAAGCAATGCTGTTGATGGCCGCCCCTGTGGCTCTTCACATGTACGGTTGCAAGAAGCCTCCACATCTCAGCGTGTTGATTGCATAGCCATGGCACACAAACCAAGGCTGATTACGCCTGCTGCACTGCATTCCTGCTGTCTGACTCTATACGCTTTACTTAGGGCGTTTTTGTTTTCATACTCTTTGCCAATACACACACAACACACTCGTCTTGTGCACAAGTCACCTCCATCCCATGGCCAGCTGGTTCAAAGTACATATCTGCGCTGGACGTTGCAATGTGTGTGGTTATGCTCCTGATGTTGCATTTGGACACATCGCTCAACACAACATGCTGGCGGCCACATGCATGTAGCATGAGCTGCGTCAATCCTTGCTTGCCGTACGGCACGCGGGTTTGTGGCTTGGAGCATGCACCCACTGTTATGCAGTAGTATTCATTTGCAAGGATGACGGTGACAGTGGTGATTTGCCTGCCACGGCAACAACACTGTTGTCTACTACCTGTCAGCTCCTGCTCACTGCCCTTATCAACATCAGTTATTAAGCGCCAGCGTCACCGGTTTACATGTATGCTGGTTCCAGGCCCTGAGTTTGAAATATCCGGGCCGGGCCTTTGCTGTAGTTTGGATGGTGCTACTGGCTCCTGGCATTGAGCAAGCAGCAGTATGGATGCAATGATGCGGGGCAGACTGCAGTAGCAGAATGTCGGTTGGTATTGAGATGTTGATGCACCATGTTGACGGTCACGCGGTGTAACAGGCGTAATGTATGATGAGTGCTGGTTATGGTACATGTAGCAGTCAGGACACCACCAGATCACAAAATGGATGCTGTGCTGTAGATTAAGGTGCAGAACGGTGCTGTCAAGACAGTCCAATGGTGTTAGCAAATCAGCAGCATGCAATGCCAATACCAAACATTCAAACAAGCAACTCACGTCGTCGAATTTTAAGCGCACAACACAGGCGTCACCGTCGGCCAGGCTTGTCAAACAACAAACAGAAGACGACGCAAACTCTGGCCAGGCTACGCTAGCTATAAAATCTGTCATCAGTACTTCAGGGTGCATCATCATGCTTGCTGCCAGACGGCAAGATGCACTTTGCAATGTGGCTGGGTCACCCATTGTACACAAGTGTTCATGATGGTTAGATGAGCAAATCAAACTTGCACCACGTGCAGCGCATAGTCACCAATCCATCCACCCTTGCAACCATGTCCACAATTGATAGTGCCAGTAAGGCAAGTCTTGCAGTTATTCTGGCAGGAACCCTGGTCAAGCCCGACGCTGCTGTCTGATGGCAGACCTTAAGCAACACCCCTGACAAGCACACACAACTTGAGTGCTGCAACTAGCAACTTTTCAAGTCACTGCCATCTTGTCACGCACATATATAAGCTGCCTGCTGAGCTAGCTGCGTAGCAGGCGAGCCGCCTCTGCCAGAATGTCAACCATGTCATGCCCAGCCACCAGCCGCCGGTATGCAGCCACATCAACACCCTCGCCCTCCACACCACCTGCCATAGACCAGCCATATGCTGCTGCATGCGCACACGCACCGCGAGGCGTGCCACGCCTGAAGGAGTCAAGCGCATCGTCTGCATGCTCTGTTGCCTGCTGCAGCCGCCGCCGCCGCTGCTGCTGCTGCTGCTGCCGGAGTGCAAATGGCTTGTGAGATGTTGCAGGTGTGAAGCCCAGCGATGCTGCAGCGGCTGCTTGTGCATCAGGGACAGAGTCTAGCAGTGCTTCTGCTTGGTCCAGCATCAGCAGCTTGCGCCTGCCGCTAGCAGCAGGAGTTGCAGGGGTGGGGCTAGCACTTGTTGCACTGCTGCTGTTGCTGCCGCTGCCGCTGCCGCTGCCGCTGCTGCCGCTGCCACCGGATGGAGCCGCCCGGGCTATGCTGGCGTTTCCAGCATTGAAAGCGCTGCCGCCCGTGCCTGCATGCATTGCTGCACCACCGAGGCCCACAGCAGCGCCGGAGGGCTGCCGGGTGATGTCAAAATTGTAGCCGCCAATGTCAGGCATACCTGGCACCAGCAGCAGCAGCAGCAGCCGCAGCACCAGCACAGCACTATTAGTACCTGTGCCACATCAAGCCACACCGTGGCAGTGCTGGGCACTGCAGCCTGCAGCAAAACTTCACCATTGCCAACAGCATCATGCTCCTCAACTCACACACCACAGGGAGCACCAACAGAATGTTTACCGCACGGCAGCTTCTCTGTGACTCTCAACAGCAAGCATGCAGCGAGTGTAATATGGCAGTACTCACTGGGCAGTGTCGCGCTCCACAGCATTGCGCCCTTCAGGTTCCTGCCTGCACGCTTTGCCGCGATGAGCGCGTCAGCCACCACAGCTGCCACCACCTTCTGCTCCTCATCGCCAAAGAAGCGGCGGCTGATGCCAAACTCCTCAATGACAAACGGCCTGCAGGGGAGAAGGGTGAATACAGCTGTTATTTCAGGGAGTTGGACCGCTGCTAAGCAGCAGGCAGTGCAGCACAGCCTGTGCTTCAGAAGCAGCATGTCTATGCACAGAGCTTGACCACCACAAAGCGTACGCAGATGAAGAGGACACTGCTCTATAGACGGCATGCAAAAACTCTTCTGCTGCAGCAGATTCTTCACGCACCTGCCAGCCAGCTGGTCGTACAGGGCGATCTTCCTGTGCAGGTAGTTCACGTAGAAGTTGAAGTCGGGCTTGTGCCAGCCCAGCGCCTCCTGCTGCTCAAGCTGCCTGCAGCAGCAGCAGCAGCAGCAGCAGCAGCAGCAGCAGCAGCAGCAGCAGCAGCA
>RWJK01001238.1:68818-81923 GCA_004335835.1 Scenedesmus sp. ARA3 | reverse complement strand
CCACAAAACAGCAGACAAAGCACGGCACGACCACCACCGCTCGCGCACATGCCTCCTGCATAGCAAACACAGCTCAAACAAAACAGCTGGTCTTCTATTTTAGCAGTGTTGACCCCACAAACCCCACGTGGTCTGCGTGTGTAAAAACCCATCGTCTCCTGGATGAAGACAACCTAAAAAAACGCAGGACCTAACGTGGCATCAGCCTATCAGCAAACGTGCTGCAAGTGCTGCACGGGACCCCCGGAGCTTCAGCAGCAGCTGGTACTGCTGTGCAGGCCATGGGCCCTGCTGCATGCACGCAAAGCCACCCCGCAGGTATGCCATGCCATTGATACGCTAATAATCATACATAGATACATAGCTACACCTGACCTACACCTGACCTTCATACATAATAGGCCCAGTGCCTTGGGCATGCAAAGACACGCGTGGCGGCACGAAGCAGCAGTGGCTCAGCACCTAACAAAACTGGCGCACGATGCCGCAAGACATGCGTGTACACATCAACAGAAAAAGAAAAAAATGCATCTGCTAAGCTGGCAGCCCCAGCAACCCTTCAAAACCCGCCAGTGCCACAGCAGCATTCAGCAATGCAGCGATCCAGTCAAATAGAATGTGGGCGCGCCACCAGTGGCCCTTTTTGTGATAGCTGCCAGGGTCAGCAGGCCGGCATGTCAGCAGGTACTGGACCGCAGCAAAGCTGCGCTGGAGACAGCGACCGCAGTGTCATCAGCAAACCAATAAGAACACTAAGGAGCACGCTGCCTCCCACATCATGGGCGACTGCGAGTAAACTTGCATTAGCGCCAGGCAGCATCCCTGCCTGCCAAAAACCTAGGCAGCATGCCTGCCTTCCCATACCCCTGAGCGCGCATGCAGCTGACTGAACCCAAAAATTGAACCCACGGCGCTGGGCTGCTGGCTACATGCTGTGCTTGGCCAAACACAACAGGCAGCAAACACAACAGGCCTTATGGCAGGGACCATGGACGGCATTATGCGCTGAGCAAGCGGTCCGAAGCCATGCTGATGGCATCAATGGCACTGTAGACATACTGCATGCAAGCAACTCGCTCGCAACGGTGCAGCCTACAGGGCCTGTGCTGTGCTGCTTTCCCTGCCGCCAGCAGCCAGCAGCATGCTGCACGTGAGCCGCGCCCGGCCGGCAGCGCGGCAGCACGCCGCATCGAGCTGCGAATACAGACCATATTGCAAGTGCTGAGCAGCATACCTGGAGTGCATGCTGCAAAGAATCTACTGCATTTAGAACCACGTATCAAACAGAAAAAGAAAACAGAGCTCGTCGATCAAAAACTGCTGTGGAGCCGGCTCCTGAGGGCAGCAACAGCTCCATGACCCAGCCTGCAGTGCACCGAAAAGAAGATGCCTCTTGACAAACAGCTGCTGCTGCCAGGTACGTTATAGAGGCTGCGCCTGCACCTGTGCAAACAACACATCACCTGAACAGGCAGTTGCAGGCGCGCTGCAGGCGCAATGCCAAGCATATAACCTAAGCAGGCCAACATGCGGCAACTTTCTCACTGAGGGCTGCTGGTGGCACTAGCTGGGGCAAAGTCCGCCCCTGTGTCCCTGCCCACCCTCAGGTTTGTTTGTATGCTGCACAACATCATGCATTGCAAGCGCAAGCCAAAGAATAGCACCAACAGCAGCAGCAGCAGCCTCTGCTGAGCACTGACAGCCCAAAACTCGTTGGGCAATGTGAGCAGAGATAACACCTGAAATAATGAAGCTGAACAATGGCATACCCGACACTGCGGCAACTGCTGCATCAGATTTACACTCAGCAGCACGTGACAAAGCAGCGGACAGATACTAATGAACCAAACACTGGCCCGTGCGTGCCACAGCACCGGCACAGACAAGAATGACCCATGCTGAATCCCAAAAAGCAGGAGACACAGACAGAAACCTTTGGCGCCTAAACAAAAGACGTCAACCCGCAGCATATTGCTCGTCCACAGCCCATGCCGTCAGCATTTGCTTGCCTCCATGTACGCGTCTTTACCGCCCCGCTCAAGCACGCCCACACTATCTTATGAGCACACCACCACCACCACCCAAAGCAAAGCACCATTGCCACCACAACAGCAGGGCCATCAACCATCATATGTCCACCACAGCCCCTTGGCTAGGCCCGTAGCAGCCTCTCCAATGAATGAATGAATGAATGAGCTACGCGTGGTGTGTTTACACTGAACACCCGCGTAAGTCAAGGAACTGGACGTGTGTGGCGACGAGGATGCCTCATGTGCCTCCACGCCTCCTACCATAGCTCTTCTAGCTCTGCACACCAGCAGCCAACCCTGCCGACATCATAAGCAATCATCATTGCAAGCACAGCAGCGCCACTCACTCCACCACAACACCCCAGCCCCCGTGTCAGTGGCTGCTCCCATAGGACCTCCTTAGCCCTTGCGGAACCGCTGCAAGTGCGCATATTGCAAGGTAATGGCCAAATGGAGGAATTCCTCCACCGCTGAATAGCCTGTTAACCTGTGCCCTGTCCAGCTGTCTCCTAGCAGCTGCTCAAGCGATGGCCTGTCCCTTTCCCCCCCTACAGCTGTACACTGTCCCACTGTACCTTAGATGCCCCTAAAGCTGTGCACTGTCCCCCAGCAGCTCCTCAAGCTCTGCACTGTCCCTGCTGGCAGCAGCCTGCAGCGCCGCCCTTGCCGCAAGCGCCGCCTGGATGGTCTCCGCATTCTTGCGCTGCGCAGCCCTGACTGCAGCAGCAGCAGGCGTGCCGGGCTTGGCAGCAGCGGCAGCGGCAGCTAGCTTGCGCTTCAGATCCAGCAGCTGCTGCAGCTCGCCTTTCAGCATGGCCAGTGAGGTGAGGGCACACGCTGCATCCTCACTCATTGACATGCTAAGCGAGGCAGCAAGAGAGCCGCCAGCGCTGCTCACACTGCCAGGACCAGCAGCAGCAGCGCTCCCAGGCAGTACGTCCACAGGCACTGCAGCCGCAAAGGGTGTCGCACTGCTGGTGTAACTGGCACAGGTGTGGCGGCTGGCAGCAGCAGCGTCAGCAGCAGCAGGGTTGGAGCCGGTGGTGTCCATAGTGTCGTCACTGGCGTAGCTAGTGTAACTAGTGTAACTGCCGCCGCTGAGTTGGCGCTGCACGCCCTCCATGCTGCCTGCGTGCTGACCAGCACGCAGCCCTGCTGCTGCTGCTGCTGCTGCTGCTGGCAACTCCAGCCCTTGCCCAGCAGAGCGCAATGCACCCATGCTGCTTAAGCTGCCCATGCTGCTGCTGGCCATGCCAGCAGCAGAGCCTCCACGGCGTGCACACTGCTGCTGCTGCTGCTGCTGCTGGCTGTAGTGATTGGCTGCTGGCTGTGCAGCAAAGCCATCAGTGGCATCGTCCATAGATGTGTTGGCACTGCAGGACCCCTGGTAAGAGAAGGACAGCTCAGTCACCTGCACCTGCATGCTGCTGTCGCTGCTGCTGCCGCTGCCAGCATGCGCCAGCGGCGCAGCAGGCATGTATGGTGCGGCAGGCAATGCGGCAGGCAATGCAGCTGGCATGCGCTGACTCATCGATGATTGCGCAAAAGGCCTGCTGCTGCCGGCTGCATGCATTCGTGCCATGACACCTTGACCTGCCGCATTCTGCAGGGCGCCGCTGATGCTGCCCAGCTGTTGGCTGTGTTGGGTGGCGGCTGAAGGCAGCACACACAGACTTGCCCTGCGCTGCTTGCGGCCCCCAGCTGCCATGCCAGGAGGCTGCTGCTGCTGCTGCTGCTGCTGCTGCTGCTGCTGCTGCTGCTGCTGCTGCGACAGCCGGCCACGCAGCGCGTGCTCGGCTGCCTGCCTCTCGGCTGCTACCGCTGTTGCGTGCTCTACAAGCTGCTGCTCCTGCATCTGCAGCTGCAGCTGCTGCAGCTGTGCCTGGTAGCTGCTGTCGGTGTTTGCTGCGCCGCCAGCCCTGCCAAGCTTGCGGCTGTGTCCTGCTGCAGCTGCGGCCTCTTGCCTCTGCTGCTGCTGCAGCAGCAGCTGCAGCTGTGGTGGCGGCCCCCTGTCATCTGCAGCAGCAGCATTGGCTGCTGCAAAGGAGTCAGCCAAGGCAGCAAGCCTGCTGCCCCTTGAGACCTCTATTGAGGCGTGCCTGGTGTATACACGCGAGCCGTCATATTGTATGCGGCTGTGGGCAGCAGGCAAAGCTTCCGAAGGAGCCGCAGGCGGCTGGCCCTGCTGCAGCATCATCATCTGCTGCTGGCTTTGCATGCAGGCAGCGTTACTGATGCTTGCCCACCGGCGACGGCCTGTGCCTGCTGCTGCAGCCGCAGCCTGCTGCTGCTGCTTCTGCTGCCACTGCAGCTGCAGCTGCTGCTGCTGCATCACTAGGCTGTCCTGCCGCTGCTGCTCCAACCCAGCCCCTGCTGCTGCTGCTGCTGCTGCTGCCTGTTCCACTTGGTCCATCTGTGTGATGCTTTCCCTCAGCTCCGCCTGCAGCAGCTTTTCCTCCTGATACAGCTGCTGCAGCTGCAGCAGCCGCTGCGCATACTCAGCATCCGGCACCACGCAGCAGCTGGCTCGCCGGGGCTTGCGCGGTCCGCCACCGCATGGCACTGCCCGGGCCGCAGCTACCGCATGCGCACCGCTCATCATTTGCATTGCCTGCTGCTGCTGCTGCTGCTGCTGCTGCTGCTGCTGCTGCTTGGTGCTCATGCTGGCGCTAGAGGCAAGCTGCCGGCGCAGGTTGCCATCCTGCAAGTATGCTGCTGCAGCTGCTGACATGGGATCTTCCTCCCAGCGCTGCAGCCTGTCACGTGCGGCGGGCGGCGCTGCCGATGCTGCTGCTGCTCTGCCATCAGAGCTGTAGAAGGAGCTGCGCAGTGCGTCAGCAGCCCTGCCCTGCAACGCTGCTGCTGCTGCTGCTGCTGCTGCTGCTGTGTGAGGCAGCGCTCCACTCATCTCATTGGCAAGCAGGTGGGAGTCCACGGGTAAGGGTGGCGGCATCAGCTGAGATCTGCAGGACCTGCCCCTGACATTGTGCCTTGATGGTGACAGCTGGTGCTGCTGCTGCTGCTGCAGCATGGCTTGCTGCATGCTGGCTTGGCTGAGCATGCGCAGCGTCTCACTGCCTGCTGCTGCTGCTGCTGCTGCAGGCAGCGTTTTTGAAAAGTCCAGGGGGGTGCTGTTGTAGCGGCCCTGGTCCATCGAGTAACACCCTGGCGCTGTGTTAGGGTGCATGGCCGCTTGGTAAAGCCCCGGGTGCGGGCCGAGACTCAAGTGCTGCTGCTGCTGCTGCTGCTGCTGCTGCTGAGGCATCATGGGCGCAACACTGGAGGTGCTGCTCTGCTTGCTGCCGATGCGCATTAGCAGCCCAGTGTCTGCGTGCTGCACCTGGCCCCCTGCACGCCAGCAGCAGCAGCAGCAGCAGCAGCAGCAGCAGCAGCAGCAGCAGGGGTGAGGCAATGTTGGTTCAAGTCAGGAACCATCAGCAGTCTGCAGTGCGCCCAGGCAACAAGCACTGCAAGTGCGACAAGTAACTATGAGATTACAGATAGCCGTAACCAGGTGCCTTGCATGTGGGGTATGCCAGACAGCCTTTGGCATTTCCGGCAGCCCCGAATTTGGGTGCCCCAAACTCAGGTGCCCCTGGCTGGCAGACTCGACGAAAGTACAGATCCAAGCCTGGCTTGACGCTGCATGGATGCAGGCGAGCCATACTGCGCCCTGCAGCTGGCATAAGTAGGATTATATGCTATATCCAACTCCCACACAAACCTCACAAAACTTTACGTGGCATGAGATTTCCACAAGCGTCACTGCACAGATCCATAATCTAACACGCTTGTGATACACTGGAGGTGGGAATGACTCATCGTTGTGCTCTCCTGCCCTCTCACCCAGCATAGCGTAGTGGTAGCTGTCAGCTAGGGTGGTCATGCTTGGCTGTGGGCCTGTTGCGGCTGTGCTGCTGTGCAGCCTGGCGTCTATGGCTGCCCTGTAGTAGTGTTGCTACTGCTGGTGCCAGCGCCTGTGCGCTCAGGAGCGTGCTTGACCGGTTGATGGAGTCAATCGCACCATCGATACGAGGATTTAAGAGTCCTTGCCTGTGATCCAGGATGAAACCACCACCCAGAGCAGGAATGCGTATCAGTAGAAAACCCGCGACTACAAGCGCCACACTCGATCCTTTATTTCATTATATTTGCATTGAGCGTTACACCAGCGTGCTGAAGGCTTGCTCTGGGACGCCTGAGCACAGACTGCGTGCAGCAGGTGCCAGTGTGCCTACCTCCAATGCCGGCGTAGTACCCTGCTAGCACTCCTTCAAAGGCAGCTGACATTGATAATGTATGTGTAAAGGTGCGTTACCTCCAGCACCGTCTTCTGCTGGGCACAAAGCACTGCCAAGCTCTTTGTGCTTGGCTCCAACCAGCCTTTACAGGCACTTCAAATATTATGACAGATAATCTACGCACAATCAAACGCCATACATAGGGCTGGGTGCTTGTGCGACGGCTTCCTTCACGGTTTTCGACTAGTGAGACTGGGTGTGACCAACCTCTGCAAAGAGCAGCAGAAAGGTCCTGAAAATGCTAAAGATGAATATGCATTGCAATTGACGCACGTTCTAGGTGGTTGGCAACTTCCTTCGCGCTTCTTGTGAACCACAGTGGGAAGTAATGCACTCGCTGGTGTTTACTGAACACAGAGCTGACGTAACTGCACCATGTATGCACATCATTCATTTATCTAAGCTAAAACGGGCATGGGTTGGACGCGTGGACAGGGGCAGCACGAGGGTTGCAACAGCAGCCACAAGGTCGCGTGTTGAGCTGATAGCTGTTCGGACGGTTGGAAAAGTTGAGCTCGAAAGAAAACTTCAACTTGCCGCACTTCAAGCGCCTGTTGGGCGTCACAAGCCAGACAGGCACCCCGTGCACTGAAGCGGCTGCTGCTGCCAGGCCCAGCCTGGGTGGAAATGCTGGCGGCTGCAGCAGCACACGAACCTGGTGTGCTTGAAAAGCAAATGAAGCCAACAAGAACTGGTGGCATGTTCAGAGCTGTATGAACTGTGCAGGTGTGGTGCATTTCACATGAATCGATGCGTGGCTGTCACGGTGAAGACTCAGGTCAGGCTAACCTTGTGCCATCTCTGGATACATCATGAATGGAGGGAAAGGGAGGAAAAAAGGCACAACCAAAGCAGGCACAACCCGCCTCTGCCGCAACACCAGCCCCCGCCTTGGCAGCAAAAAAAGGCGGGCGCCAGCTCCGGCAGCCAGGGTTGAACCCTAATCCCTAAACACAACTAGCTTTGTGCGACGCCGCCCGCCTCTGCTGCCACGCCAGCCCCCGCCTTGGCCGCGAAGAAGGCGGGAGCAAGCTCCGGCAGCCAGCGAGCCTGGATGCGCGTGACCTCGCGCGCGTACTGCCGCGTGGTGCGCACCAGCTCACTGAACACCACACACTCCGGCGCCTTGCCGCGCAGCACCGAGGAGGGGTGCAGGTGCACGATTTGGCCGGTGGCAATCACCCTGCACACAGCACGCAACGGTAGCAGCAGCAGCAGCAGCAAACGCAGCAGCATTGGCATCAACTCCTGCAGAGTCGATCACATCGGGCGCCTTGCCGCGCAGCACCGAGGAGGGGTGCAGGTGCACCACCTGGCCTTGACGCAACATATGAGATGTGGCGATCACCCTGAACACAGCAGACAGCAGCAGCAGCAGCAGCGGCAGCAGCAAACGCAGCAGCATTGGCATCAACTCCTGCAGGGTCAATCACACTCCGGGGCCTTGCCGCGCACCACTGAGGAGGGGTGCAGGTGCACGATTTGGCCGGTGGCAATCACCCTGCACACAGCAGACAGCGGTAGCAGCAGCAAACGCAGCAGCATTGGCATCAACTCCTGCAGGGTCGATCACACTCTGGCGCCTTGCCGCGCAGCACCGAGGAGGGGTGCAGGTGCACGATTTGGCCGGTGGCGATCACTCTGCACACAGCAGACAGCAGCAGCAGCAGCAAACGCAGCATCATTGGCATCAACTCCTGCAGGGCAAATCGCACTCCCGGGCCTTGCTGCGCAGCACCGAGGAGGGGTGCAGGTGCACCACCTGGCCTGTGGCGATCACCCTGCACACAGCAGGCAGCCGTAGCAGCAGCAAACGCAGCAGCATTGGCATCAACTCCTGCAGGGTCGATCACACTCGGGCGCCTTGCCACGCAGCACCGAGGAGGGGTGCAGGTGCACGATTTGGCGGGTGGCGATCACCCTGCACACAGCAGACAGCGGTAGCAGCAGCATTGGCATCAACTCCTGCAGGGTCGGTCACACTCGGGCGCCTTGGTGCGCAGCACCGAGGAGGGGTGCAGGTGCACCACCTGGCCGGTGGCAATCACCCTGCACACAGCAGACAGCGGTAGCAGCAGCAGCAGCAGCAGCAACCCAGCAGCATTGTTTTCAATTCCTGCAGGACAGATCGCACTCCCGGGCCTTGCCCCGCAGCACAAAGGAACGGTGCAGAACACCGCCTGGCCTGTGGCAATCGCCACGCACACAGCAGGCAGCGGCAGCACCCAACGAGATGAGGCAGAGGCGCGCCGCTAGTGCACACTGCCATGCCGTGCATGTAACGTATGTATGTGCAACTCCTCCACACAGCAGCAGCTGCAGCAGTAGCTGCCGCTCCTGCATGCCACTTGAAAGCAGCAACCTGCACGCATGCAACTGCAGTCACACCACGCAGCCGCACCCGTTGCCTGTAGCAGCACCTGCCGCTGCTGCAGCCCTGCTGCCCATGCTGCCGCCATCCTCCCCTGCTGTGTGCACGCCGCAACACACACCACCCACCTGTAGGTGCCTTAAAGTTTGTCCTTTGACACACCACCCATCTGCACGTGCCGTATAGTTGGCCCTTTGACAAACCACCCATCTGCAGGTGCCGTATAGATTGTCCTTTGACACACCACCCACCTGTAGGTGCCGTATAGTTTGTCCTTTTACAAACCACCCATCTGCAGGTGCCGTATAGATTCGTCCTTTTACAAACCACCCACCTGCAGGTGCCGCATAAAATGCACCGCTGACGAGCCAAACAAAATACCGAGTATCTTTTTCACACCACCCACCTGTATGTGCCGTCCGGCTGCCGCTTTGCTGCGTGTGGAAACAGCCCGGCCACCAGCGCGCGCTGCACCGGCACACAGTCGCTGCCGCAGGACTGGATGGGCAGGCCCAGGCTGCTGAGGTGGCCTTCCAGCTGCGCATATATGTCTTGCGCCTTGCGCAGCGCACTGCGCAAGTAGAGAGACAGAGCGAGCAGCGCAGCGGGGCATGCGAAAAAGGTAGTGAGCGGCCTAGCAGGGCTGTAGGCAGACGCCAAGGTCAGGCGTGCTGTGTAGGGCCCAACGAGCTTTGCTTTCCACAAGCAGCAGACACTCAAGCACGCAGCTCGCCGCACAGCAGTGCTTGTGTGCTGGCGTGCTTGCGGGCCGCTCGCAGCGTGCTCACCGTACGTTGATGGTGTCGAAGGCCCACTCGGCAGGTGCTGTGCAACATCCACATCAACACCCCCAACAAATACAAACCGTAGATGCACACGCAATCGCTCGCATCATGCTCTCACCGTATGTTGATGAAGTTGTCAGAGGCCCACTCGGGCCGCCGCCGCCGCTCCACCTGCAGGAAGGCTGCCATCACGCCCAGCAGCGTCAGCTGGTCGCCCTCGGGGTGCAGGAACTTGGCGCGCGTGGAGTTGACCGCATCCTGCTTGCCCCTGCAAATATGTGAATACAATCACCAGCCACAAAGAGTGCTGTCAGTGGCCAGGCACAGAAATGCCTGTCAATGTTACAGCAGTTGCTGCTGTGATGGTTCCCTCGGGGTGCAACCTTGGCGCGCGTGGAATTCACGGCGTCCTGCTTGCCCCTGTGATAACAGACACCAGGCACACATAACGCTGTCAGTGATAGCAGATGCTGGTGTTGTGGTCCCCTTGGGGTGCACAAACTTGGCGCGTGTGGAGTTGACCGCATCCTGCTTGCCCCTGCATTAACGATTACCAGGCACAAAGAGTGGTGTCAGTGGCCAGGCACAGAGAGTACTGTCAATGTTACAGCAGCTGCTGCTGTGGTGGTTCCCTCGGGGTGCACAAACTTGGCACGCGTAGAATTCACCGCGTCCTGCTTGCCCCTGCGACAACAGTTGTCATGTACAGGGAGTGCTGTCAGTGACGGCAGATGCTAATATTGTGGTTGCCCTCGGGGTGCACATAACTTGGCGCTTTTTTTCAACTCACGGCGACCTGCTTGCCCCTGCGATAACAGTTGTCAAGCACAGGGGGTGCTGTCAGTGACAGCAGGTGCTGGTGTTGTGGTCTCCTTGGGGTGCACAAACTTGGCGCTTGTGACATTCATGGCGTACTGCTTGCCCCTGCGATAACAGTTGTCAAGCGCAGGGGTGCTGTCAGTGGCAGCAGGTGCTGGTGTTGTGGTCCCCTTGGGGTGCACAAACTTGGCGCGCATGGAGTTGACCGCATCCTGCTGGCCCCTACGGCGTTCAGACATGCACACAAGGTGCTGTTAGTGTTCAGCAGTCAGCCGTGAGCTGAGCGCGTCCTATTGGGCCACCAGCTGCGCACCAGCTGAGAACCAGCTGCATACCAGCCCGTATGTGCACCATGTCATCGACTCATGTTTCAAAATCGAGGTTAGGGTTTCTTCATACACAATCTCACCTGAGGTTGTGGAACAAGTTTTTGCTGGACACCATGGCCACCAGCTGCACACCAGCTCCTGTGTTAATCACAACACAACATCTGTACAGGTGTAATATGGTACATCAGGCCACCTGGGGTTGTGGAACACGTTTTCACTGGACACCATGGCCACTAGCTGCACACCAGCTCCTGTGTTAATCACAACACAATATTCGTACAGGTATAATATGGTACATCAGTTCACCTGGGGTTGTGGAACACGTTCTCGCTGGACACCATTGCCACCAGCTGCATCGCCTCCACTGCACAGCCTGAGGCAGCCCCAGCCAGCAGCACCTTTCCGTACATGGGGTCCACCGGCAGACGCGCCAGCGCAGCACCTGCAGACAGCACAGCAGTGTTGAACATCTCTTTCCAGATCTACCCATATTGTGTCTGTAATGCCTTGCAGTACATGGGGTGCAACGGCAGTCGCGCTAGCGCAGCAACTACAATCAAGTGCACTGGAAGGCGGCACAGCTGTGCACCAGCAACTCTCCAGAGCGGCGCGCTGAGGAGCGTTCTGCGCGTCTTCAACGTGCCGACAAAACACCAGCGCAGATGCAGCCAAGTAAAATACACGCCCACACACCCATGTCCGGCGTGAGCTGCCCCTTGCCATCCAGCATGCCCAGCCCAAACAGCAGCCACACCAGCAACCATCAGCCAGCACCCAACTGATCAGCAAGCAAGCCATAAACAACGCATTCGCAGCACGCGCATGTGGTGTGAGCTCGCCCTTGCCATCGCCCCCAGCGCAAACAGCAGCCAGATCAGCAGCTGTCAAACAATAAGTGCGTCACGAAGTGATCAACAGACCCGCAGCACGCACCTGTGTCTGGCGTGAGCTGCCCCTTGCCCTCCAGCGCACCCAGCGCAAGCATCGACCACACAAATAATCAACAAGCCATCAACACACAGCAGTCAACGCAGCCCAAGCCCACGCACCTGTGTCTGGCGTGAGCTGCCCCTTGCCGTCAAGCGCCCCAAGCACATGCATCAACCACATCAAATATCAAACATACAACCATTAGACAGCAAACGACACATCCGCAGCGCACACCTGTGTCTGGCGTGAGCTGCCCCTTGCCGTCAAGCGCACCCAGCGCAGACAGCAGCTATGATCAGCCAATACTCAACCGATCAATAAAACAATCAATGAACAACGCATCCGCAGCACGCACCTGTGTCTGGCGTGAGCTGCCCCTTGCCATCCAACGCCCTCAGCGCAAACAGCAGCTCCAGCGAGCGCACGATCGCAGCCCTCGGCGGCGGCTGCATGAAGTCAAACCCTGCCACATCTTCCACCCCCAGCGCCTTTAACTGCAGCACCACACTGCCAAGGTTCACACGCATGATCTCAGGGGGTGTGGTGGCAGGCAGCGCAGCGAATGCGTCTTCAGTGTAGAGCCGGAAGGCTTTCCCAGGGGCCTCGCGGCCGGCGCGGCCGCTGCGCTGGCGGGCCTGAGCTTGGCTGACGGGCACCACCTGCAGGCTGTCGGCGCCTAGCTTTGCGCTGTAGCCGCGCGCCTTGACAAAGCCTGTGAGAAGAGGGGCAGCAGCAGCAGCAGCAGCAGCAGCAGCAGCAGGCGTCAGCTGACGGGTGCAACCTGCAGGCTGTCGGCGCACGCCTTGACAAAGCCTGAGGAAACAACGGCAGCAGCCGCAGCAGCAGCAGCAGCAGCAGCAGCAGCAGCAGCGGTCAGCCGACGGTGAGGACCTAGCAGGCTGTCGGCGCCTAGCTTTGCGCTGTAGCCGCGCGCCTTGACAAAACCTGCAAAGCAGCAGCAGCAGCAGCAGCAGGAGCAGCAGCAGCAGCAGCAGGTATGAGCAGCAGCGTGCTCAGCAGGCCGGACTAAACAGGCAGACACGAGCACTGCTGTAGCAGGCAGCAATACATGGCATGCGCAATGCTGCTGTGGCAGCGCAGTGGGTACCAGCTGCGTGCATGTGGCTGCCGTGTGCGGCTTGAACACAGACGCAGCACATTACCTGTGTCCACCACGTATCTCACGCCCGGGATGGTAATGGACGTCTCCGCAATGTTGGTGGCCAGGATGGCCTTGCGCATGCCAGCCGGCGCGGGCTCAAACACCTGCGGCAGCAGCAGCAGTGGCAGCAGCCAACGCTTCAGCTGAGTCACACCTTGCTGCAGTGGCGCCTGTTGACAGCCCACACTGGCTGCTTGCGCACTGCAGCTAGCAACACATGAAAGCGCTGGTGCATCATACAATAGACAAGCTGGCAAGCTGCTTGCTTGCCACAACTAACAAAAACCCCTCACTGGCAGCTGCACCTTCACCTGCTGCTCAGGGGGCAGTGCTGCATAGGGGGCAGCACCGCAAGCCCCAGCCCGCCATGGCCGCCCC
>RWJK01001238.1:0-68610 GCA_004335835.1 Scenedesmus sp. ARA3 | reverse complement strand
GGGCGCAAACATGCAGGTAGAGGATCAGTTCAGGTACAGTTGCAAGCAAGAGGAATGCTGCCAGGCTGTCACATTTCCTGGCCTGTCAGGAAAACCAGGATGTTGGCGGCAGGCTCATCCACATGTACCTGCAGTGGGGCAGAAATTCGGGCAGGCAGATCAACTATGCTTTGCTACTCGCAACACGCATCTGCAGCAGCAGCCGTGCGGGCAGGAACACAGCCAGAGCAGTTCAAGCTACGGGATGCGCGTAGCGTTGGCATGTGTCACACAACCGAGCAGCCCATGAACCACCACCGCTGCTATATGCAGCAGTGCACCTGCAGGGCTGCAAAAAGAGAAACAACCTCTGCACAGCAGGCCTCAAAGCACCACCACTGTACCTGCAGCGTCGCGCACAGCGCTGCATCAAGGTAGTTCTCTTCAGGTTGTGCCGTGTTCATGACGGTCACCGGGTGCGTGCGGCCCCGCACCCACACCGCCCGCGCGCCGCCAAAGTAATCGCTAAAGGCCCCAGCATCTAGCGTTGCTGACATCACCAGCAGCCGCAACGGGCCGATGTGTCTGCTGCTGCTGCTGCTGCTTTTATGGTGGTGGCTGTGGCCGTTTGCCAGCTGCTGCTGCTGCTGCTGTGGCTGCCCGTCCTGCTGCTGCCCATTCTGCTGCTGGTAGTCATGCTGTGTGTGGTCTTTACTACTGTGCGCGTGTTGCTGCTGCTGCTGCTGCTGCTGTTGCTGCTGCCAGGCCTGGTGCCGTCTGCGCTGCACTTGCTTCAGCAGCCCTAGCAGCACGTCTGTGTGCACGCTGCGCTCGTGAGCCTCATCCACAATCACAACCTGCAGCAGCAGCAGCAGCAGCAGCAGCGGCGGCGGTGGCGGTCGGCAGTCTGTGCTAGCAACAACGCTTGCTCAGACACATACCAACCACTCCTGTCGCAAGCACACGTGCGCCTTCTGCAAACCACTGCTTCTTCTTGGTTACATGCTTCTAACCATCATCAGCTGCTGCCGCTGCAGTGCACCAAGCAGATAGTGCCGGCAGCCTGTGCAGCTCATGCTGCTGGTTCTGATGCAGCTGCTGCTGCCCAGCCTGGCCCCCGCACCTTGTATCTGCTGAGCAGAGGGTCAATGAGCGCCTCTCGCAGCAGCATGCCATCTGTCAGGTACTTAATGCGCGTGGCGGCGCTGGTGGCATCATCAAAGCGGATGGAGTAGCCCACCTGGCAGCAGCAGCAGCAGCACCAGCACCAGCAGTCGTTGATGTAATGCTGCTAGGCCGCTGCACTTCTGACACGTCATTACCAAGCAACTGGACACTCAAAGCTGGCCCACCTCCCTGCTGACTTTGCTTGCAGAAAATTGAACGGTCATGAACCGTTTCTGCTGCTTGCAAACAACGAACCAGCACTGCTTGCAGCACGCACTTGCTGCACGCCCATCTCATCAGCCACGCATACACCTGCTGCCCACCCTGCTCGCTGACCTGGCTTGATGCGGCGTGATGCATCTAAAAACAGCAGCAGTTGCTGCCACACGCATCACGCCCACCTGCAATTGCTATTGCTGTTGGTATTGCTGTTATTGCTATGGCTCGATGGTAACTTGACACAGACACCCACCTGCTGCCCCAGCTGCACGCCCATCTCACCAGCCACACGCAAACCTGCTGCCCCAACTGCTCGCTGACCTGGCTTGATGCAGCGTGATGCATTCAAAACAGCACCAGCTCCTGCCACACAAACCAGCCCACCTGCTTCCCTAGCTGCTCGCCCATCTCATCAGCCACGCGCACACCAGCTGCCCCAACTGCTGGATGACCTGGCTTGACGCAGCGTGATGCATCTGAAAATAGCAGCAGTTGCTGCCACCTGTTATTGCTGTTACTATTGCTCATTCCTATGGCTCGATGGTAACTTGACAATGACATGCACCTGCTGCCCCAGCTGCACGCCCATCTCGTCAACCGCGCGTCCACCTGCTGCCCCAGCGGAGGCCCTTGTGCTCTGTGCCACACAGCACTGCTGCACACCACTGCTGCATACCATCAGCCAGCCACCCACCTGCTGCCCCAGCTGCACGCCCATCTCATCAGCCACGCGCCTCGCCACAGTAACAGCAGCCACGCGGCGCGGCTGCGTGCAGCCAATCAGCCCCCGCTGCCCTGCAAGCCCCGCCTCCAGCAGCAGCTGCGGGATCTGCGTTGTTTTGCCGCTGCCTGTCTCGCCCACAACGATGAGTGTGTGGTGTGCCTGTGCTTCTGCTATGAGTGCTTCGCGTGCAGCCCAGATTGGCAAGCCCTGGCGCTCAATGGCCAGCCGCTGCCTCCTGCAAGTGTGAATTGCAGGTGTACAAGCGTTTGTTCTGTGGTTGCAGGCATGAGGGTGTGCATGGGTGCGTGAAGATATCCAGGTGCATCTGTTATGTTAGGTGCCTGTAGCTTGAGCTGCTGCTGAGGGGCAGGGATGCATGCCATGCTGGTCAGGCTGGACATGAACTGGCAGTTTCATGCCAAGCAGGCGGTGCAGCAGCAACCCCGCAGCCAAACATAGGTCTGAAAGCAGTCGGAGGTCATGGTTTACTGTCTAGCTGCTTGCTGTGTCGTACAGGTGCGGTTGACAACAGCTGCAAGGCAGCAGGAGCTCACTTGGCCGCCGCGTCAGCAGCATCAAAGCCAGGCTGGGGTCTGCTGTTGCGACCATGTGCCCGTTTGTGATGGATTTTTAAGCTTTGTGGCTGTTCCTGTCCATCCATTGCTTTGACCTTATGCACAGGCTTCCTGCAAGATGTGCAGCCAAGCCCGGGCAGCAGCTTGCAGAGCCAAGAGCCAGAGTGGCAGGCAGGAGTCGTATGAAGCGCAGCTTTACTTCTGATTTTGAATTCATGACGTAAGGTTCTTGATTAAAGACGTGCAGGCTCCTAGCAGAGACAAAACTAACCGTGTCACTGCCTTGGTGACTCGACAAGGGCCCTATTCGAAGGCAAGAGCCTAGCACGCAAAGCGACGTCCATGATTAGTATTTGACTACGACACTCGATCGTGCTCTTGGAGGCAACCGTCAGTTCGAACGGCATGCAGTCGCTTCAGAGGCACAGCTTGGGCAGGCAGGGCTGCCTATACAGTCCTAGTACATCCAAATATCGACAGTGGCAGCCACCGCGGTTGCTCATCAGAGCTGCTGGCAGCAATGGGGCTGAGAAGAGCAGCGACAAGAAGCTCGACGTCGAAAAGCAGCGAGAGATCGCCAAGATGCTGCTGACAACTCAGAAGAACATGCTGGCCTTGAATAACAGCAGGGTCAAGGTTCAGGAGGAGCTGGCGGTGGCAAACAGGCGCATTGCTGACCTAGGTGCGTTGAGGGTGGGTTGGTTGCTGTTGTAGCAGTGGCAGCAGAACTGGCGGTGCAGCTGCGAACGCAAGCCACGCCGTGGACAAAACGTGTGATCTATGTCTGCAGAAGGCGAGGTGGAGCGACTACGCCTTGAAACAACAGCAGCACAGCAGGTGAGCCCAAACCCTTGTTCTGCTGTTGCACGCTGCTGCTTGGCCAATGTGCTGTTGCGTATCCTTTCCACCCTGGTAGTGTGCACAAAGAGACACCTCCTCTCTCTTAACCGCCTCTTAATACTCCGGCTGATGTTGCGGTGCGCCTTTATTGAATACTTCAGCTGAAGTTGCGTTGCACCACTTGACCAGTT
The DNA here is from genome assembly GCA_004335835.1 of Scenedesmus sp. ARA3. NCBI lineage: Eukaryota > Viridiplantae > Chlorophyta > Chlorophyceae > Sphaeropleales > Scenedesmaceae > Scenedesmus > Scenedesmus sp. ARA3. Next base: position 64,915 of record RWJK01001238.1, on the reverse strand, counting down.
CATCTTGCGTCACCAACAACTGCTGCACCCGCAAAAGTCATGCTGCGGAGCTCACCTGCTTGCAGCTGTATGGCAGTACTCGTGTCTGCATCTCAAGTGCGCTGTTACGATATCCGCTGCCGCTGTCTGCAGGCTGCTGCCGAGGCGCAGCGCGCGCCTCCTCAGGTGTTCTCCGCGCCGCGCGGCGCATCACCAGCACCACCAGCGCAGTACATGCAGCAGCAGATGCCACAGCAGCAGATGCCACAGCAGCCCCAGCAAATGCCATACCAGCAGCAGCAGCAACCCCAGCAGCAGCAGATGCCGCAGCAGGCACAGCCACAGCAGCAGATGCAGATGCAACAGCAGCAGCAGCAGCCTCAGCAGCAGATGCAGCAGCAGGCACCACAGCAGATGCAGCAGCCGCCGCAGCAGATGCAGCCGCCGCCTCCTCCCGCGCCGCCTGCTGTCATCAACCTCACCTACATCAGCGGCTGGCACAACTGCTTCATCCACTACACCATGGACGGCAAAAGTGAGCAGCAGCTGTGCTTGTGCAATGCCTGCCTTTGACCACTGGCAAGAAGCTTGCACCTGCTAGTGTGTGAACAGTTGTCGGGGCTGAGGGTCGGGTGGCATGCCTGCTGGCTCCCTTGGTGTGCGTGATCTCCCTCCTTTGTACCAATCAGCTGCAGCACTGCATGCCCAGCTGCTCCGCACACATACTGCAGTCTTGCTACTGTGGCCTGCACCCGCACTGCTGTTTTGCTGCTGGCTGGTCCATCCGCGCGCACGCTGCCCCGCCTTGCCTTCCTGCTCAAGCATGCCTTGCTCGCCCGCCCCCTTGCTCTGTCTGTTGATGTGTGGCATGCACATGCAGCCTGGACCGCAGTGCCTGGCTATGCGCTCATTGCCCCTCTGCCTCTCCTATTCACCCCTTGCCTATGTCCATCTCGTGCTGTTCCCCGTGCTGCTTGTTGCCGAACAAAACATCACATACCAAAACAACGCAACCATCACGCAGCCTGGACTGCGGTGCCGGGCAAGAAGCTGACAACCAGCCAGCAGGACCACGCCACCAAGACCATAACCATCGAGGGCACTTCAATGGAGTTTGTGATGAACAACGGGGAGAACGATTGGGACTCCCCGGGCCGCTACACCGACAAGCCCAAGAACTACCAGATCAGCGAGCCAGGCAACTACAAGCTCAAGAGCGGCAAGCTGGAGCGCGTGTACTGATTGGTTTTGCGGCACTGTCTAACTTGACAGGGCTCGCCTTGTGCCGGGTTCCAGCCGGTGCTGTGCAGGGGTGGAGCGGGTGCCAGCAGGGCCAGCTGCAGTGGCTGTCGTGAGGGTGCAGTGCAATGAGGCCGGCGCTTGCTAGCGCAGCTGTCAGCGCCGAGCAGGACTGAGGACTGCCGGGCCGCTGCACCGACAAGCCCACAACAGCACCAGATCACCGCACCAGATAGCCAACTGATGAGCTGCAAGCTGGAGCGCCTGTCGTGCTTGGTTGCAGCACTCGAACAGTTGCAGGTTTGGCGTGAGCGCCTGGCTGGCTTGATTGCAGCGCTATGTTGGTGCCGGATTTGGGGCAGGGCTTGGTGTGTACAGGCTGCAGCTGGCGCGAGGGGAGCTGCAGCAGCTGAGGTGGTGTGCGGCCTGCAGCTGCCTCGTACAGCTTTAGCTGCCAGCAGTGCTGCTGCTGAGTGTGTGGGCAGATGCAGCAGCCGTGTTGCCTGCAGCAGAGGGCAGGGCACCAGCACGTCGTGTTGTGCATGGGACGTGGCGCCAGTGCTGCGGTGTTGGTGTGTGGGACACGCCTTCTGCAGCATGTGCATCAGGTATGGTTACTCGAGTGGGTTGGGTGCATCACCATCATGTGTGCGTGCATGGCTGCAGGTGTGCCACGTTGGTGTGGAGTCACCTGATCTGCTGATGGTGTTGCTGACCCAAAGATTGCAGTTGGATGCATGTCAGCAGACTAGCAAACATCCCACTGCTTCATGCTGTGGCACAAGCATGCAGCTGTCCACGTTGTGAGTGCTTGGGGGTGCTGTGGCCACCTTCAAGGACGTTTTTTTGTTGTTGTGGTGATGGTGCTGTCGTTGCCACATGCAGACAATGGTGTCGTTGGTGGTTGGTTGTTGATTCGTGGTTGAGCTTGTGCTGCGTATGTGTTGTTAATTGTGCAGATGGGGTGAATGGGTGCAGCGAGTGGCCCTTCTGTAGCCGCATGCCAGATCTATTGCTGATGACTCATCTGAGATATTGTTCAGACTGTATCAACAATGCGTTGGTTGCGTGTGGTGCCTGCATGTTCATGCAAGTTCTGTTGGCTGAAAAGCAGTCGGACGACACGCCGTGTTCAATTTGAAAGTTATGCTTTGTGTAACGCAAGTTGTAACAGCCCTTGCAGCAGTGTGGAAGAAATTGCACCGGCTTGAAACGCATGCAGCTTGTATAATTGTGACAGCCTGTCAACCGTGCCAGCAGCTGAAGTGCTGTATAGCTGAGCTCTCGCAAACTCAACCGTGCCAGCAGCTGAAGTGCTGTACCTGCACATTGACGGATTGCTGTTGATGCTTGGCACACTGTCGTATGTTTGTGGGAGCATGCTGCGATGCCCTGCTAGCAGCAAGGTTATTCCTGGCGGGTGATGCCACAACGTGCTTTTGAGGGGCTGGCATGTAACATGCACTGCAACATGGCCGACCCTTGGATGTTGCGGCCCGTTTGCTGCTGGAAGCAGAAATGTTGAATATCCGTGTGGTAACACGGTTACATTTACTGTCGTTGCTGGGTCGATCCAGCAGTACATGGCTGAGCAGCACTCTCAACAGCAGGGTGAGACAACCTGCATCAGTTCATGGCGTGGTAGCAGCTGAGCTTACGTGCTTGATTCAAAAGTTGACAATAGACCTGTCGTCGATGGAGAACGCGATGTGCATGGTGATCGTAAAGTGTAACCTGCACAGGCGACCCTCAAGGGCTCGTAGGTTGAGATCATGCACAGAAAGCCGTCCAGAACTAATAGTTGTTTTTCAATGACAAACGTAGCTAATACATATTTTAAAGGGTTGTTCGTCGCCTTTCCTGCTGCTTCTGTGGTTGGTTGACTGCCCGTACGATCTCGCCCGTAATGCGGCTGCTGCTCGCCTCATGTGCGACCCGAGAGCCCGTATCATACATCAATTGAAAATACATGCCTGACTAGTATAGTTTCAACAAGTCAAGGTACCAGCTTAGTTTCTGAAGCACGAGAGGTGATTACCAAGGCTCCTCTGGAGCGTTGACGGAGGTGTATTCGAAAGTTCAAGGTTCAACAGGAGTCTCAAGTGCAAAATCAAATCTAACTGGTCCGGTTGCGTCTTTTCAGCTTGCCCTGCCCTCACGGCAGGTAGGTGGCAGTGCACCCGCTTCCGTCACCGTAGCAAGCGCTTTACGATCAGTGCGCGTTTATTTATCCAAGCGGCAGTTGCGTTCAAATCAAGTATATGTGGTGGTGCTGGTGGTAATCCGGCTGGGATCAGCTGGATCTCGCGGTGCTGTGTCGCTGATTCTGGCATGAGCAGCACCACAGCGCGTCAACTGAACACCAACGTGTGCTGCAGGTTGAAACATGGCCCCAAAAGCCTCCGCTGCTGGTATCCGCAGCGTGGTGCTGCTGGCGGGTCTGCTGGCATTGTCAGCACCGTCGACAGACGCCCAAAACACAACTGTCATTCCTACTAACAGCAGTGGCAGCAGCGACCGACCCGTATGTCCTGTGCAAGGCGATAACTACTGTGTGTGCGCAGCACGCAGCTGTAGCGGTTGTCCGCAGTGTGCTGGCTGCAAAAGCACGCAGTGCATCGCCCCTCCAGCCAGTTGGACGGCTAAAACGACAAGCACAGCTGCTGGTGAGTTCGAATGACATACGTTTAATCAGCAAGGTCTTGCCGGGATGACGTTACATGCCTTGAATGTTGCAAAACATCATGCAAGATACAGCAGCATGGCGCACGCTGCTACTGCTGTCTTGCACATGCACAACATGTCAATTACGCATATGTATGCTATGAATATATACAGAGTATGCATACAGAGTTTGATGAACCAGTGCTGCTGCTCTCACCAAAACCATCTCGCACAACTCCCCTGGCCGCTGCTGGCGCGTCTCCGACCTTGCTGCTGCTGCTGTCACAGGAAGTGGCCGCAAGCTGCGCGAGATGTTCTCCCGGCCTGCTCTTACCGCCAGCATGCTGGGCAGAGCCCAGAAGCCTGCTGCACCAGCAGCAAGGAGGGCAAGCCGCAGCCTGATGCAGGCCGCCGCTAGTGCCCTGGTGTGCGATGGCGCCGTGCGCCAGCTGGACATGCCAGCGGCGCCTCCAGGGGGCTACCCCACAGGTGTGATGCAGCAGATGGCTGTCTTATGACAGACAGCGCCTCGCAGGAAATGTGCTGTCCATTTTTTCCATCTTCTTCAAATTTCGTCTCACGAAGCAGTCAAATGATTTATGTGCTGCCACCTGCACTACAGCACTGTAGTGTTCAGCAACGATGGACTTACCCGGCTGCTGCCGCCTCTGCCATGCGCGCCGCTACCCTCCCACCTGCCTGCAGACGTTCCCTGGAACCCTCCTTTCACCAACCAGGCCGGCTTCTCCTGCGCGCGCCGCACCGGCAGCCAAGCCGTTTGCGAAGACCCCCTGGATGCAGAAGCTGCAATCAATTCAGACCAGTGCTGCGGCAGTGCTGAAAGCACCACATGCGGCACCTTTTCCTTTGCGCCGATCACGTCATCTGGCGGAGGATCGCGGGGTATTGTCAGCCCCTTCAACCCCATCATCTACCAGGTCACTGCTGCAGACGCCTTCCTGACGTATGTGGAGTTCACAGCCATTGACGTTGGCACTGCGGGCGCACGGCTGGCTGGAGCCTATGCTAGGAACGCACTCCCTCGAGTGGAGGCTGTGCACAACTGGACCAGGAACGGGCCCTTCCAGGTGAAAATGATGGTTGCGTATCAATGTGTGGCATAACACGTCGCAGCCTGTTGCTTGAGCAGCGTTACATCAGCTTGAAACTGACATGTTGGAGAGGGGCCTTCCTGGGAGGCGATACCCAAGCCTCATCCCTGACGTCACTGTGCCCGACACACATGTCAATTGCAGCAGCTGCTTCAAGTTGCTGCTCGCAGCCATGCTCAATGGCCCGTCTCCAGCTGTTGGTACTGCTGTTGTCATCAGCGCTGGGAATGAAAAATGTGGCCATGCCGTGTGTTGCAACGAGGGGTGTGCTGGCTGCGTGTCTTGCAGGCTGATGTTGGCAACGGCACCATCATCACAACATACGGTGAGCATACCACACGGCTGCGTTGCAGGCGCTACTTTTGGCAGTTACTCTGCATCATGTCTGCGGCCTGCAGTGCTGGAAGTTCTTCTGTCTTGCCGCAGCCTGAACTGGCACTATGCTCCAGCTTCATCAAATGCCACACACAGCCGGGGATCATATATTCAATAACCCAGTCATCAGCCACACGACTCTCATGTTTTTTGCAGTTTCACTACAAGACATACATCCTACATACCTGCACATCTATGTGCGAACAGATACGCACACGTACGCACTGCACCCAGAAGTGCTCATTGAGCATCAGCGACGGCCACTGCTCTCCTTGTCAATTATTGCTGAAGCCATGCCACAACTTGCAACCGCCTTGATCGTGTGCAGGCCCCTGCAGCAACTGTGAGATAGGGAAGGGCATCAAGACGCTTTCAGTGGCTGCCCTGCCGGGAGCTGGCTTTAGCCGCATCGAGCTGTCGCAGGCGTTTGCCGACACCGGGTGCTCAGATGCGGGTGCAACAAACGTCAACGCAGATGGCATGCTGTGGAGTGGCATGAGATACAGCTGCATCTTGGTATGTGTGCGTGGCTGACACATGGCGGCTGCTGCTGCAGCTGTGCGTGGGCTGCGCATGGTCAGCAGTGCCTTCGAAATACATGTAGGTCGAACGTGTGTGTGCTGTTATGCAGCAGACACAACTGGTGCTGTAACTGTCTTGTTGTAGCAGTGTCTGCCAGGCGCAACTACTATGTGGCCTCCTGCAGTGGCCCTGTGTACAACTGACACATCTTGCATGCCTGCCTGCTTGCTTGCGGTCATGTGCACTGCAGCCCAAGTGTAAGGATGTCAACCTTACAGTAGCAGGAGAACAGCCCTTCAACTGCGCAGCCGCGCCAGGCCCGTTGTCATGGGTCTACAACCCAGCCTCTGTTGAAAACACCACCGTGACAGCTCAGTCCTGCTGCCTGGTGAGTTGTGCGTCACAACGAACCGCTAAGGCGCAGCCGCCAACACATGCCAGGCACCTCTTGCACCGCATGCTTTGCTTCTTGGGTGTGGTTATGAGCAGTGGCAGCAAGAATTCTACAAGCTTCAAGTCCTGCTAGCATCCATGGCATTTATGTTACTTGATGCCTGCCTAATTGGCTGACTGGCAGTCCGCTGTACTGCCGCGGCCTGCATCACCGCAGCCGGTCACCTGCAAGGACACGCTGCCCCTCGCATGAACACACTTTTGATGTCTGCCTAGTCGACTGACCAACTCGCAGTCTGCTGTAATGTTCCGGGCTCCATCAATGCAGCCGGTCGCCTGCACATACACGCTGGCCTTCGCATGAACATACTTCCGATGCCTGCCTGATTGGCTGACTCGCACTCTGCTGTACTGCTGCACCAATGCAGCCAATCACCTGCGAGGACACGCTGCCACTCACGCCCGAGAAGGACGCATACAACTGCACGTCCAACGTTGGCCCTGGCTACAAGACCAAGCTAGGCTCGCAGGCCCTGGCTGCCAACAATGCCAACTGCTGCGAGGTGCGGAGCAGCCTTGCTGTGAAGGGATGAAGCTCAAAAAGCTGGCACATGTTGGTGAAACAGCTGCGCAGCTATAGAGGGATGGCGGTGCATCGCAGCTATGCTGTGCCATGCTATGCATGCAAATCCAGCTGGCAGCAGTCCTTGGGTGGTTCTATGCCTGAGGCAGGTCCGTCCTGTAATGTGGTGGTGGGGCTACAGCTGATAAGGCACAATGTGCTGAAGCTGATGAGCAGCCAAATGCGGTTGCTGCTGCCCTGCTGCGAGGTGCGGAGCAGCCTTGCTGTGAAGGGATGAAGCTAAAAAGGCGGCACATGGCCTTCAAACAGCTGCGCAGCTAGCGCGGGATGGCGTTGCATTGCGGCTATGCCATGCAAGTGCATGAAGTACGCCGGCCGCAACCACGGGATGGCAGTGCTGCACAGTGCAAGCAGATCTAGAAGCATGGCAGCTTCTGCTGGTTGTGTTTCACCCAGCACAGGCCATTGCTGAAAGTGTTGCTGCTGCTGCTGCTGCTGCTGCTGTTGCTGCTGCTTCAGTTTGTGCCAACATGCGGGCTGCCTGCCCCCGGGAGCGGTCCCTTCAACAGCTGCAGCCAAGGCTTTGTGTATGACTCTGATAAGGCCAACAGCACAGACCTTGGAGCCTGCTGCAAGGTGAGCAAAAGCAGCTTGGGCCGGGCCTGCTTGGGCTCATAAACTCATGTGAAGCTGAGAAAGCCTGGCTCCTTTGATTGCCGAGCAATGAGCCTACCAGCCATGTCAGATGGCAAATCACTTGCCAGCTGTAGCCTACAACAGCTCACAGCAGCAGAGTTGCATTTGTATGCGAGACCTGCCTGTAACAGGTCTTGCTGTGCAGCAGTAAAAGGTCTTCGTCAAAGGCCTCACATGTTCCCTGCTGCACGTGCTGCCACTGCAGTATGTGCCAACATGCGCCAAGCCCAGTGCTACCAGCAACGCCACCTTCCAGTGCACCCCTCCCCTGGTCTACGCCAGCAGCAGCGGCAGCAGCACATCACCCAGTGACGCCACCTGCTGCGCTGGCACTTGTGGTGACACCAGGCCTGATGTGAACGGCACCCAGCCCATTGACTGTGGACCAGGCTTTGTCCGTGTCAACGGCTCCGACACGTTCACGCCTGCTAACCAGAGCAGGTGTTGCGTGGTGAGTGGCAGGTGCAGGATGCACAGTAATGTCTCGGCGGCATGCGCCATTCAGTTGATGTTGTTTGTTGACGGACATGCAGCATTTGAAGAGAGCTTTACAGGTAGCTGCGTGATAGCTGACCGTTTCTGACTGTTTAACACTGACGCCACTCACTCTCTGTGTGTGTGCCTCTCCTGCAGGCCCTGCTTGCCACATGCAGTGACGCCAACACCACCCAGGGCGGCAACCAGCCATACACCTGCCCATCCTTTGCGGTCCCCAACCCCTCGCCACTGCCTGGGTTCCCGTCAGACGCCAACTGCTGCCTCAACAAGACATGCGGCAACACCAACCCACCCGCATCGCCAGCAGTGCCGCAGACCTGCGCCCCCGGCTTTGTGCTGGACAGCAACAAGACCTCTGTCTCGCCGCCGTCACCTGAGGCGTGCTGCAGGGTGAGGGGCGGCGGCCGCGTGCTAGCACGCACCCAGCACTGCTGTCACTGCGCGGAAGCAAAACATCCGCTCTAGCATGCACCTGCGGCTGGCATCTGCTCTCAATTATGCACAGCGCTTGTCTGTGTGCAATGCCCTGCTTAGAACATGCGTAAACTTCCTCTTCTGAGCGCAGTGTCTTACCTGTGCCTCTGCTCCCTGCTGCCACTGCAGTATGTGCCAACATGCGCCAAGCCCAGTGCTACCAGCAACGCCACCTTCCAGTGCACCCCTCCCCTGGTCTACGCCAGCAGCAGCGGCAGCAGCACATCACCCAGTGACGCCACCTGCTGCGCTGGCACTTGTGGTGACACCAGGCCTGATGTGAACGGCACCCAGCCCATTGACTGTGGACCAGGCTTTGATCGCGTGCTTGGCTCGGACACATTCACACCTGCTGAAAAGGGCAGGTGCTGCGTGGTGAGTGGCAGCTCATGATACTTCAATTGACTCCGTGATGCATTGCAGCCAGCTGAAACTGGAAAGGGCAGTTCAAAACTGATCAGCAGACTATCAGCTAGGCATCAACAGCAAGGCACTAACTGCAGCGTTCACGGGCTTCTCCGTTTCAAAGACATCTGCACTTCTAGGCAACTGATTGGGAAGCTTACCAGCTCAGTAATCATCCTGCTTGTGTGTTTTCTCTGCAGGCGAAAGCCCCTGCGGTGCCAACGTGCAAGGACGCCAACACCACAGAGTCCGGAGATCAGCCATACACCTGCCCATCATACGCCGTCCCCAACCCCTCGCCATTGCCTGGCTTCCCTTCAGAAGCCAACTGCTGTCTCAACAGGACCTGCAACAACACAGACCCCACCTCACCCACACCAGTGCCTCAAGCCTGCCCTGCCAGCTACATCCTAAACGTCAACATGTCGGATGTCAGCCCTCCCAATGCCAGCATCTGCTGCATGCCGCGCATCAGCTGCATTGACGTCAACCCTGACAAAGAGGGCTGCCAGCCATTCATTTGTGATCTCACCCTGGGCTACATTGTTAACCAGAATGCAACCTACCTGCCAAACCCCTCCAACGAAGTGTGCTGCTTGGTGAGTGGCGTGTGGCAGAGGCCAGCTGCCCTTATGCTGCTGCTTCGGCTTCTGCTGGGCACTGTGCAATTTGCACTGCTGCAGCAACTGCTTTCAGTGAACTTTCTGTTGTCGACCCTTGCACGGCAGGCAGCTGAGTACACGCAGCCAGGTGGCACCCCGCCACACATGAGCACAATGCAGCTGTTCAGGCGCCCTCATGCAACACCCTTTTGCTCGCAGCAGCTGAATGTAGCTGAGCCTGCTGCTGCTGCTGCTGATAACAACTGCAGAGGCGCACCTGTGCTGACCGGGACCCTCTCGCCCCAAGGAGGCAGCGCTTTGGGTGTGGCGCCGCATTCGAATATGACCCCACGCAGGACAATAACGGCCCACCAACCCGCAGCCTGTGCTGCAATCCGCTGGCAACGTGTGGTGACACTGACGTGGTCAAGAGAGGCAAGCAGCCTTTCAACTGTGCTGCAGCAGAGGGCTGGGTGCCAAAGCCGGGGAGCGACGGCACGACCTCACCTTCCAACACCACGTGAGTATGCTTGATTGTGTGGCTGCCTCTGTAACTGCATATCTGCTGCTCTTGTGTAGGCAGGCGCATGTGCTGCACCAGCGCCTCACAGACTTCTCACTTTATCACAAAACCAAGACACCCTCATATGTGCTCCGCTTGCTGCTGCCGTGCCGCTGCGCCCGCAGGTGCTGCCTGCGCAGGACATGTGCAGACACCGACCCAACCACGGCTGCACTGGATCCCCAGGCTTGCCCAGCAGGGTCTTTCCCTGACAGCAGCAAGAGCAGCTTCTCTCCACCCTCTGCAGAGCAGTGCTGCAAGTTTGAGCCCAGCTGCAATGACACACTGCCTGATGTGCCGGGCTGCCAGCCGTACGAGTGCGACGCCTCGCGGGGTTTGGTGTTCAGGGTCAATGCGACAGACCTGGACCCCAGCGATGCAAAGTGCTGCCTGGTGAGTGGCGGCTGGTTAGCTAGGTGGAACAGGGCAGCTGCAGCAGGGCAGTTGCAGGATATGGGGCAGTGGAGAGAGAATGGAAATTACATGTGGGCCCTCGCCAGATGCAGGATCTGTGGCATGTCTACCTGCCCAGCAAACAGCAGTGATTGTTTGTGTGTTGCTTATCTAGCTGCTTGCGGTGTGACCATACAGTGAGGCGACACGTTTTTGACACTGCTGCTGTTGCTGCTGCCGTTGCATGCGCAGGTACAAACCTGCCTTGACACAGACCCCAACACGCCAGGAGACCAAACCTTCAACTGTGGGCCCAACCAGCAGTACGATTGGCGCCGCAACACCACGGTGGCACCCACACGTGGCAAGTGCTGCCAGCCGCTGCCGACTTGTGCTGACACAGATCCGTTTGCAGCCAAAGCTCAGACGTACTTCTGCGACCCTGAAAAGGGACTGCAGTACAACTTCAATGCCGGCACCCTCAAGAACCCCTCGGATAGCGTGTGCTGCCTCACCCTTGCGCGGGCGACGTGCGCTGACACAGACCCAAACAATCCTGGCAACCTAACATACCAGTGCCCTGAGGGTTCAGTCCCCAACCTGGCGAATGCTGGCAGCACCACCGTCACTGCAGCAAGCTGCTGCTCCCCCACCTGCTCAAACTTCAACCTGGCGACTCCAGGCCCATCCGCCTTCGCCTGTCCTGCTGGTTCCGCACCCAACCAAGCCAATGTCAGGAGCACCACCGTTACCGCAGCCAGCTGCTGCTCTCCCACCTGCGCCAATTCCAACCTTGCCAGCCCTGGTGCTGCTTTCACCTGCCCAGCCGGCTCAGTCCCCAACATGGCAAATAACGGCAGCACCACCGTCACTGCAGCGAGCTGCTGCTCACCCACATGCACCAACACCAACCTTGCCAGCCCTGCTGCCGCACTCACCTGCCCTGCTGGCTCAGTCCCCAACATGGCAAATACCAACAGCACCACCGTCACTGCAGCGAGCTGCTGCTCACCCACATGCGCCAACACCAACCTTGCCAGCCCTGGGGCCGCATTCACCTGCCCGGCTGGCTCAGTCCCCAACATGGCAAATACCGGCAGCACCACTGTCACCGCAGCCAGCTGCTGCTCACCCACTTGTGCCAACACCAACCCAGCAAGCCCCACCCCGACACCGTTCACCTGCCCCAGCGGCGCCCTAACCACCAGCGCCAACGCCAACAGCACTACCGTCACTGCAGCTAGCTGCTGCTCACCAACTTGTGCCAATTGGAACCTGGCCGCCCCAGGCCCCTCCCAATATCCTTGCAAACCAGGCAACAGCATTGCCCTGGGTAGCAGCACAAAGCCCCCAAGCGAGAGCAACTGCTGCATTGGCCAGATCCCCATTCCCAGCCCACTCCCTCCCAGCCCTGCACCTGGCCCGCCGACATGTGCTGGCTGGGTGTGTCCTGCCGGCACCCTGCCCAACCCTGGAGGCCGCACCAAGCGCGCCTGCCACCAGGACTGCTGCCTGCCTACTTGCACCGACACAGACGTCGACACCAGCGGCAACCAAACCTACACGTGCCCAAGCACCTGGATACCCAAGCCAGGCAGTGAGATGGCAAGCCCAGATAACAAGTACGCCTGCTGCATTCAGGGGTCCCCCACTCCTGCTGTGTCACCCCAGCCTGGCCCCACCCCAACTCCCAGCTGCACTCCCAGGCAGTGCCCCGCCCCAGCCACCATCAATGCGCTGCTGCCCCAAGGCTTCAGCATCTCCAGCAGCTCCGGGTCGACCGTAACTGTTACTTTCAAAAATAACGCCTTTTTGAAGTGCGACTGCACGCAGGGCCTCAGCTGGCTCACCATCGCCACCTGCAGCTCTCCCAGCAGCAGCGCCGTCAACTGCCAGAAGATCACCAACGTGCGGCTGGGCGACGAGGTGACGTTAAATAAAGTGGCGTGCGGGGCCGTCATTGACGTCATTATTCATGACGGCCAGTGCAAAAACCTCTGGGCGACATCTAACAGCCCTGCCTCGCAGTCGCCGAAGCGCGTGTCACTCTCCGGCTGTAGGGCGGGCACTACGCTTCCAAACGGCTGCAGGAGTGGCGACGGTGACGGTGCATGCGGCGGATCGTACAGCTACCGGGTGGTGTGCTCCGGTGGGCGCCACCTGCTGCGTAAGCTGCATTTCTTTTGAGCTGTGATGCCGGCCGGCTGCTTGTTGCTGTGATTCGAGTGTCACACAGGCAAGCAGAGAGGCTGGTGCTGAGGTTGCGTTGTGCATCATGGTACGAGGATGCAGCGGCTGTGGTATTGCACATGCTGTGATTGAGGGTGTGTGGATTGCAGGCGTCCACGTGTTGTTAGGCCCTGGTGCTGTGCATGGTTAGTGAACTGACAGCTCTGTATGCTGAATGTTGCATTTTGGGTGCATGAACTCGCAATAATCTGCCACGTGCAAAGAGTGCACCAAAGTGCCATGCTCTGGCAGCTACAATATGAGGCATGGTGGCACTGATGTAAATAAGGTATGTTTGTACACAGATGGCTGGCCGCAGCTGCTGTTTTGCCACACTGCCTGGCTTGCTTGGTGGTTGGCCGGCTGCCAGCTACGTGTTTCAGTGGCCAGCTGTGCTGCAGTCTGCTTCAAAGGCTTGTTACGCCCTGCTTGTGCCCTAGGGCGAAAGCGGACGGGAAGAGGGTGTGGAGCCCAGGGGCGCCGCCCCTGGCCACACACGCCCTCTTAGCCTTAACTTACCCAGGAGCTGCAGCGCTGCCTGGGTAGTCACTCACTCACTCACTCAAAGGCTTGTTATAGTTGTTTGCTGTACGTGGTTGGGAACTGTTACCAGCACAACACTGCCAGAGCCCACATATATGTGATTTATGGCTCTGTGTTGGGTGTCAGGGGTGTTTCGGATCCAACTTGACGTGATAACATATGTGGTGGGCATCTCAGTGCAGCACGCAGTGGCGCATTATATGCTGTGGCGCTTGTTGCCAGGCGCAGGGCTGTCACACATGCGTGGAGAGCAGCTGCCAACCTTTGAGGTGTGTGCGTTTGCACTTGCATAAACGACCTCGCATCTTGCTTTTTGTGGCAGCTGAGTGCAGCAGACACCAGGTGTTATGCCTGTGTTGCCTGGTGATGTCTCCCAGCTCACTAGCAGTGGTGCTTTCCGGGTGCCTCATTGAGGCGTGGCGCAAGCCATGCTCTCACACATACGTAGGGATGTAGCGCATTCCTGATGGGTTGTTTGATGTAGATTTTGCTGCCAAAGAGAATGGGGAAAAGCGTGACCCTGCTTGCTTTCCCCTCGTTTCACTGCTCTGCATATGTTAGCAGTGCCAGAAACGGATGCATAATATGCACATGTGTTTGGTGGAAGTGCCCTTGACAGCGGCAGCCGCCTGCCTGTGCTTCTGCTGCTGTGCTCCTGATGCTCCAGCAACTACATTAGAATATTTTGGTACTTTGATAAATCAACCTCCGAGGCGAGTAAATGCTCGGTTGCTTGGCTACGTCATGCACAAACATGCCGCCCACGTTGCGGCTGCTGGTCCTGTGGCAAGTGCAGTATCATGCTTGCTGCCTTGCAAAAAGGCCAGCCTGGTCCAGCGTTGCGCCTTCACTAGTGTGTTATATGTGGTGGCGTGTCTCTGCCTGTTGTTGTCAACAGCACACTGCCACATGTGTGGCTAGCTCCTTGGCTTGCCAAACATGCTTAGCATACATTTCAGGTTTGCTCGGGTGCCTTCGATGTTTGCCTCGCCCGGCATCATGCTGGTTGTGCACATACGTGAACTTGTAGTTGTTTCAACGCATGCCATGAATGGTGCGTACATATTTTGACGGCAGCAAAAGCGGGGGTGCTGCATCACTGGTTTTGTTTGCTGCAGTAGCGTGCATGTGCATATGCTGCCTTGTGATATGCGGCGTGATGATCACACATGACACCTGTCACACGTGTGCTAGGACAGAGAGGCAAGGCAGCAAACTTTCACTTGTTACGGCGAGAAGCCCCGGCTTGTGGCTGAACAGCTGCCTGGCTCTGCGTGAGTGTGCGATGTGCCGACTGATCAACATTTAAGTGCATTGCAGTTGCATCTCGACTACAGACCAAACAAATTTTGTGCCTGAGGCCATTGCAATTGCTGCAGGCAGCCTGAGATGTGAGGCTGTAACAAGGAGCGGCGCTGACGTATCCATGGCCGCAGCCGTTATGGTGGGCAGCAGATGTGCTTCACTCAGGTGCAGGGCTGCTAGCGGTATCGCGTCATGGACACAGCAGCTGCATAAAAGGTCAACAGCATTCAACAACACAGTGTAACAAATGTGTTACAGTTCTGAAGTGCTGACTCCGCGCATCACCGTGCTGCAGCAACTGTAACCGGAGCCGGGTACACTTGCTTTCTAGCCCCATCGTCACTCCCTGATCAAGTCAGATGCACAGGCAGTGCTGCACAGCATGCGCGCTGTCAGTGCACTTTCATTCCTGCTCAACAGGAACAAGACCAGCCCCTACTACCAATGTCACAATGTGACACCGCCAAGGCACAGCAGGCCGGCAGAGACACCAACACATCGGTGTCACGTCAGGTGCTGCAAACACTGTCAATCACAAAGCATAACAGATAATACTTGCACACATCAACTGTGTTATTACCACATCACAGCTGCAGATAGCACACACACGACCGGCAAAGACAAACACACCGCTGGAACAACAGGTACACACCAGCACAGGTACCGATTGCTGTGATGTTGCAACGCTGCACAGGACCGAGCAACACAGTTGTGCGAAAGATAGCCAGATATTTGGATGCACACGCTGGGCACAGCTGACAAGTGTGCAGCACGGCCAGCTTGACTTTGATAGTAGAAAACAGCGTTCTGATAGAAGGTGAACGCTTGTCTAGCACCACAGCCTGGTGCGCCTTTCTGACACCCATTTCAAGCAGCATAAGCCACGTAATTACCTGCAAGGTTTGCAGCAGGTCTGAGCAGAACATAACACACTCGCTTGAGAGAAGCCAGAAATGCGTCAGCCGTCACTGATGGGTTGTGGGTGAGAACCCCACACAAATACCTGCCACAGATGCATGCACACATTTGAAAATATGCTGCTACTGATGCACACACGCAGATACACACACACATTCCCAAGCATTGTGAGCAGCACGCATGTACTGCACTCGCACACATGCCCACATATCACCGCTGGCAACAAAGCCTGGCCAAGAAGTGCTTTTTGATGACGAGTCTGAATGCATCTGGTCACTGCAAAGTGATATTAGTTTATTTCATAGTGCTGCAGTGCCACAGCCAGCCAACCACAGATGCCTCAAGTTAGCAGCGCGTCAGAATTTTAGACGTGCATTGTAAGCTGTCTGTAGAACTCATTGTTTCTCTCTGCATCCTCCACTACCATGCTGAGGCACCAGCAGCGCCTGCAGCTTCATGCCTCATGCTCTAGCCCTGCATGATCGACTTCACCAGGGCGGCCTTCAGGCTGGCGTACTCTGCAGCAGTCAGCAGGCCCCTGTCCTGCAAGTCCTTGGCCTCAGCCAGGCGCTGCAGGGGGTCCTGCTCCGCAGCAAGCACTGGCACCTTCAGCGCTGCCGCCTCCTCCCTCGTGAGAGCGCACTTCACGACCAGCTGCTCCAGCGCCTGCAGGCGCGTGGAGAGCTGCGCAGCATTCAGGCCACGCTGCATGCCGTTCTGCTGCGCAGGCGGCGGTGCAGAGGCGCCATAAGGCATGCGCTGCCTGTGCAGCTTTGCAGCCAGCGAGATGGCCTGGCGCGCCTGGTCTGGAGCTTGCAGGAAACCTGCAGACACCTCGGCTGTGGGCATGCCGGAGCCTGCAGTCTGCACGTTGATGGACTTGAGGCCGAAGCAGGTGTGCAGGCAGCTCTCCTGCAGCTCCACGTCTGTGATCTTCTCAAGGGGGACCGACTTGGTGCTCTCAGCCACGTGGCAGCAGCAGTCATTGGCGGCGCTCTTCAGCTCCACAGAGTCGGCGTCCAGGCGCAGCGAGAAGTGCTTGAAGGTGATGCAGGGGCAGAATGTACCTGCAAAGAGTTTGAGGCAGGTAGTATATATGTTGAAATCTGCAATGTTTGGTTCTCAGTTGATGCTTGCATGCTCCCCGCAGAACAGCAGTACAGGTGGGGTTGACTGCAACTGTGGAACCTGCTGCCTGGTGCAGGCAGGTGGTGCAAGCAGCTGATCAACTTGTTGCCGCCGTCAAACACTCACCAATAGGCAGCCAAAAGGCCGACAAGCCGCTGGTAGCCAGGCAAAGAAGGCTCCCATAGCAGCACTGCAGGTACTTGAAGCTGTTCTTCTTCTCGAAGATGAGTGGCTTCTCCAGCAGAGACAGGTCTTCCGTCTCCAGGAAGCGCTGAAGCGATTGAGCAGAGGGTGAGGCAGCGTCCATGGCGTGAATCGCTGGCATGCGCAGGTGTATTGCTGCTGTGCGAGCGAGTAGGCGTGAACTCGCGTGAACGAACGCAGCAGGGTCGATATATAGAAAGTAATTTGTGTCGTGTTTCCATTTTGTGGTGGGAATGAGCGAACCCGGCGCCAGGGAAAGGTTTCAGGGCTGATTGACTGGTCAACTTCGGGTCAACTACGCGCCATGTGCCACACGACAGTGTAGAAGGCGCTTGAGCACACAACATGCGATAATTGCAGCAGACGCCTATGAAAAATCCTGAGAATTCAACAGTGTAGTAGGCGCTTGATCACACAAAATGCGATAATTGCAGCAGACGCCTATGAAAAACAATTCTTGATGCTCGCCAGATCGCGACGCCACAGGCCTGCTCAGTGACAAGAGGCACCAGTACACGTGCCTTCTATGCTAACCTGCAACACAGGACGTGCTGCACGTTTCAAGAATATACACACTGTTGCATAGTCGCGTCTTACATTCTGCAGGCACTCAAGCAACATGTGCATAGATCCAGCATCGGTGCGGCCAACACACCGCTGGTAATGTGCGGCACGCGCCGTGCAGAAACAGAGGCTGCACCTGTGGAGATGTGTTTGCGTCGATGATGCTACTCCATAACATGCATGTGATGGTAAAATTCATAAATTGAAGGCGCCCAGTGATGTTCAGGTGGTTCACACTGCAATTCTGACGTGCAAAGAAAAACGAGGCCAGAAACAAACAGCATCACAGGTGATCCACCCAGCTCGCGGTCCGGTCAGTCAGCCACACAACATACAGCCAACCACAGCACATTCTATGCTACAACCATCCTTGAAAAATACACGGCCCTTCATGCACAACAGCCATGCACACAGCATGAACTTCATGCTTGACGCATGTGGTACACAACCAACCACCACCTGAAGTCGCAAGGCAAAACACCAAGGCCAGATACACAAGGCCACATACACATAGAACAGAACACACAAGCGCCACCATGCTCAACAACAAGCGTGGCGGCTGTCACAGTAGCCCTTTTCATTGCTGCCTGCCGCACTAGCAACAACACCAGGGCAACAGCCTGGGGCTGCCGCTGCTTCAGTTGAGGCTGTAGCTGGCAGCAGGAGCAGCGGGCGCCAGGGACCTGCAACGACAGGGCATGCAGCAGCATCATGGCTCACTGTTAGTTTGCATGGCAAAGCGCAACACACCACGAAGCAGTGCACAGTACAAAAGCATGTCAGCTGCATTGCATCATGGTGCAGACTCCAGCCCCCAGCTGCTTTGGCACCGCCGACCTCACAAGCATCACATAAAGCATGCGGTGTGATGCACAGCCCAACTGCACATCACCTGTGCTAAACTGAAGCAGTGGATGGCGGTCTCTTCACACCTCAGCTGTTGCTGCGGCTGTATGTGCTGCACATCAGCAGGTGCATGTCCTGCAGCCTCACCTGAGCAGGCTCTGGTAGAACACCTCATGCAGGAACCCCACTGGCTCACACAGCACGCAGTCCTCTGCTGCAGCTGCATCTCCAGCTGCCGCCTCAGCCTGCAGCTGCTGCTGCAGCTGCTGCTGCATGCTGGCTGCATCCAGCTGCAGCTGAGTCAGCAGGCTGCCGACCCAGGGCTGCTGCGAGCTGGCCGAATCCTGCAGCAGCGCTGACAGCAGGTGGCTGCTGCTGAGGAGGGGGTGGCCTGAGGGCAGGAAGTGCAGCGCAGCAGCAGGGGCGGCAAAAAGCAGGCAGGCACATTTCAGAGTCAGCCCAGCTGACAGCAGTACTTGTTTCAAACTGCTGCCCTGCAGCATTGCATGCGCGCGAAACAGCGCGCATGCAATTGAGGCAGCCAGCTATCGCCCACCCTGTCCCTTCCAATGCATCGGCCAAAAGGCACGTGCCGCACCCCGCAAGCCCACAAGCTAGCCATGCATGTACAAAGCTCAAGCCGCATCCCCACCTGACTGCTGCCTTAGCTGCTCTGCAGCCAGCAGCACCGCCTGTGCTCGCGCTGACAACTCCCCGCACCACGCCACTGCGTCAAGGCCCCTTGACTGCGTCATCATGCTGGCTGCGGCACCCACAGCAGCACTGACGGCAGTGCTGTTGGGCCCATCAATCATCGCCCGCACAGCAGCTTCTGCATCCGCATAGCGCCCAGCGGCCGGCGCCAGGCAGGCTGCACCACACTGGGCGGTTGCATCGCTGCTGCTGCTGCTGCTGATGCTGCTGCTGGCTGACAAGAGGCCCAGCAGGATGTGTGGTGTGGTGAGGTAGCGGTGGTTGAGCCGCGCAGCTGCCAGGCTGGCACGCAGGAGCGCCTGGAAGCAGGAGCAAGCAGCATGTTGCAGGTGCACGTGTCATCAGCAGCTGAAAGTTGGAGTCGTACGTTGTGTTACCTTGGGATTGTCTGCTGGCTGGCATTGCAGCAGTCCTGCAAGCTGGCCGATCACACAGCAGGTGATGCGCAACGAGCTGCTGTGTAGGAGACAACGCATGCTGCATAGCAGAACCACTAACAAAATCATGGCTGCTGTTGCTGCTGCTGCTGCTGCTGCTGCTGCTGCTGCTCACCTTGAAAGCCAGCTGCGACAGCGGCAGCTGCTCACAGACGCTGGCTGGTGAGTCATCTTCCTGCAGCCAGAGCGGACAGATGCGAGCAGCAGGGTGAGTGTGCATCACAGCAGCTCCTGCCATGTGCAAGAGCGATTTCCAGCCCGCTGACAGCCAGCTCTGTATGCATGACAGCTGGGCAACCTCTTGCTGTCAATGCAGTATGCTGCTATGACACCCCAGGATCCATTGATTGACAGGCACCACACCACTGCTGACAGAGGGGCACACCAGGTGCAGCAGTCGCTCCACCAGCCCCGCAGCACCTGCTGTCCACAGCTGCAGGAAGCCTGGCATCGCACCTCGAGAGACATGTTGACTGTGTTCATGTGGGTGCGGCTGAAGCGGCGCTGCGTGGAGTGCAGCAGCGCCAGGCGGCCAATCTCCTCCACGCTGCTCTCAGCGCCTGCAGGAAACCAGCAGGCACATTAACATTGCAGTGCATCAACGCTGGCCCTGACTGGACAAACCAGATTGTTGGGGCGCTGGGGGCAGCTGCCAGCAACGCCCAGCCACATGCTGGTGAAGGAGCGTGCAGACGTCAGCTTGAGAGCTGATGCAATCAGGCGCTGAGCTGCGCACACTGCCATGGTAGCACCAAGCTGCCTCCGTGCAACACGACTTTGTGATTGAGCAAACTATGTGTACAG
This sequence comes from Scenedesmus sp. ARA3, assembly GCA_004335835.1. Classification (NCBI taxonomy): domain Eukaryota; kingdom Viridiplantae; phylum Chlorophyta; class Chlorophyceae; order Sphaeropleales; family Scenedesmaceae; genus Scenedesmus; species Scenedesmus sp. ARA3. The sequence goes on along the minus strand of RWJK01001238.1, from coordinate 44,726 downwards.
AGAGAGTGTGTGGAAACCCAATTGGACTGCTGCTCACTTCCTGGCATGGCCCCAACAATCCTCTCCAGGGAGGCATTGAAAGCAGCCTGCAGCAGCTGTGCCTCCTGCTCCTGTTGCAGCGTGGGCTGCTCCGCCTTTGCCGAGCACACCCTTCCTGCAGCTTGAATGCGACAGGGCATCACCCGTGGGATGGATGCCCCTGCTGAGACGGAAGCACGTCGCTGAATCGGGGTGAACATCCTGGCTGCTGGTTATGCAACTGTTACGCCTTAAGATGAATCAGTAGGAAACACGAGCTGCAGTAAAATTAGTCTGTGGCAGCCTGTAAAGCCGTGTTTGCGAAATGAGGCGGGGCGTGAATGTCAGGATGGGCGCGCAAGATGCAAACGAGATCAATTAAAGTAATTCGTTGGTGGATGTGGATGTAACACACAGGGTTGCACCGTTTGGGGTCTTCACCAGGCGTCACCCACCAGCGTGTCATGTCTTGTGAACTCCTGTGGTTGTTGTGGAAGAACATATTGATGTTGAGCAGCAGCATAAGATGTCCAACCACAAGCGTTTTGAAATGAAATGGTTGCGAATGCGCTTTGCATGACATCGGAGTCGTGTTGCTGAGCAGTGCGCGCCCTCTTCAAGATCAGCAGCCTGATGGCGCAACGACAGCGCTTTTACCACCGGTTTATCAGGCCACAGGATCTGCCTGAACTAGAGGTGGGCTGTGTTGTCTGTGCATGCAGCTGTCACTGGTTCACCTGCAGCTACCTGTGCTGGCAACCTCTCCAACACACCTGTGCAGCTGTGCAACGCATGCTGACCTCAACTCACCCCTGCTTACCTGTGCCGCTGTGATATCAGGCTGCAAGTGCTTTGCTGTTCGCTTTTGACGCCCATGATCTCAGCCTGAAGGACATCATCAGTTCTGACAGGTATGCAAGCAGCAGCCAGCTGCAGCACCTGCAGCCGTGAACATCACAGCACCAGTCACAATCATCAACGCAACCGTTTCAGCTCCCATGTGCACCTCTACTGTGGCGCTGTGTGCGGCAGCATCCCCTTGCTGCTTGCTGACCACTTGGTTGTGTGTGTGCAGGTGGTTCTGCCTGGCTGCTGTTGCCTCCTCAAGCTCTGGCACGGAGCGCATTGTGGGCTTCGTTGCAGCAGCATTAGGCAGTGTGCAGGAGTTCCCTCAGGTGAGGCCAGAAGCAGCAGCAGCAGCAGCAGCAGCAGCAGCAGCAGCAGCAGCAGCAGGTGCCAGCATGGTGAGCAGCAGTGCGGCAGGCGCTCACGCTGTGCAATGTGCTTGCAATCGTGCCGGCAGCAGCTATGCAGGTTCTGCTAGTGCTTTATCTGATTCAGGCACAGGATGCCAGACAGCATTAGATCTGCATTGGACAGTGCTCACCACGACCAGCCCTGTACAAAACTCCCACCAGGTGGGTGTTGCTCACACTCAAGCACTTGTGGGCCTGCTGCTGCCTTGCAGGAGTCACAGTACCTCAGTGCTGCACTGTCACAGTCAGCAGCAGCAGCAGCAGAGCAGCCCGATGGAGCTGCTGCCAGCAGCAGTAGTAGTGGGTCAAGCAGCAGCGCGCAGCCTGAAGCACATGCTGGTGCAAGCAGCAGCAGCAGCAGCAGCAGCAGCAGCAGCAGCAGCGCTGATGTGCTGGCGCTGGAGGTGGTGCTGCTGGGGGTGGTGCCTGAGTTCAGGCGGCGTGGCGTGGCCAGCCGGCTCATCAAGCAGGTCAAGACACACGCACGCACACGCGGGTGAGCAGCAGCAGCAGCAGCAGCAGCAGCAGCAGCAGCAGCAGCAGCAGCAGCAGCAACAGCCGGCTTGTGGATTGCATGGCCCCACGCTGAAGTCGCTGCTGCTGAGCAGCTGTTGGTGTTTGATGCCGTGTTAAAGGGGAAGGATGGTATTAATGGGGGGTGCTGAAAACAAGATCCTAGGCACCCATCAACGCAACTGCACACAGTAACTGGTAGATTGTACTTACAAATGTCCATTTCACTCGCCAAGTCAGGTGCAGCTGAAGCTGCTCACACGCACAGCGGACAGCCCAATGCTGCTGCATGCTGTCACTCATACTGTGCTGTCATGCTGTGCTTCTGCTGTTCCCGCCTGCAGGGCGTCGCTGCTGTTCCTGCATGTGCAGGACAGCAACGCCCCAGCGCGCAGCTTGTACCAGAAAGCAGGCTTCAGCGCAGCAGCCATCCTGCCGGGGTACTACAGCAAGCAGCTCTCGCAGCGGCGACAGTTTGGGCCTCAGCAGCAGCAGCAGCAGCAGCAGCACCAGCAAGATGGAGCAGCAGCAGCAGCAGCAGTAGTGTCTGCTGGTGCTGGGGCTCAGCAGGAGTTCACCAGCACAGATGCAGAGCTGCTTGTGATGCGGCTGGATGTGGCTGCAGCTGTAACGGCTGCAGGTGATGCATCCGCAGGCTACACTGGCAGTGAGCTGCCTGCTGCAGCTGGCAGCAGCAGCAGCAGCAGCAGTGCTGCAGAGGAGGCCATGTTGACAGCAGCACCGCCTAGCAGGTTCCAGGCAAAAAGCAGCCAGCAGCAGCAGCAGCCAATCCCTGTAGAGGCACAAGCTGCAGCACCTAACAGCAGCAGCAGCAGCAAGTTGTTGCCAGACGCTGCAGAAGCAATGGAGGTGGCGACAGAGGTCGCCAGCAGCGCTGCTGCAGCTGCTGTGCGGCTGCTGCTGGGCCCTGCAGTAGGCCTGCTTGGAGGGGTGCTGGGGCCGCGGCGCGGCAGCAGCAGCAGCAGCGGCGGCTTGCTTGGCAGCAGGGGCCAGCTGGTGCAGCTCGGGGATGAGTGGATGGTGCAGGTGCGGCAGGGCAAAATATTAATGAAATCTGGTGCTGTATGATCCTGATGAGGTGCCTGCCGAGGTTTTGCTGTCACACTGTCATTCACAGTGTCAGCTGTACAGCTTTTCTCAAGAGCACCTACTTACTTAGCCTGACACGATCTGTGGTCTACACAGGTTCTGACGAGGCTGTCAAGAGCCAAAAACCTCGTTATCCTTGTAATAGACTTCACACTCGCTAAGGCTCTATATGTACTGCTGCCTGGGTCGCTGACAACACTTGCGTGTTTACACGTGCAGGTGCGGCAGGGTGGCAATGTGGTGCTGTATGATCCGGATGAGGTGCCTGCTGATGTGCTGCTGTCTGACAGGGACAAGGCGCTGCTGCAGCGGCAGCGCCAGCGGCAGCGCGAGCTGCTGCTTGTGGCGCAGCAGCGGCGGCAGCAGCAGCAGCAGCAGCAGCAGCAGGCTAGAGATGGGGATGATGGTGACGACGATGATGCTGGCGGTGGTCCTGGCGGCGGCAGCAGCAGCAGCAGTAGTGATGCAAGGGCAAGCATGGAGGCTGCTGTAGGCGCTGCTGGTCAGGAGGTACAGCAGCCAGCTGGTGTCCCGTCCACGCCAAGGGCAAGTCTGTGGCAGGGTGGCTTGTTGCAGCAACCCCAGCAGCAGCAGCGGCACCAGCAGCTAGGGCACCAACAGCAGCAGCAGCAGCAGCAGCAGCTGTGGCAGAGGCAGCGGCATGCGCAGCATGTCTTCTGCCAGGCCTCACGTAGCTACTGCAGTCCCTTGGGGCGGACACCTCAAGTTGTGCTGGCAACATCTACCAACAGATTACGAGCTGGGCAGCAGCAGCGGGCAGGCAGCAGAGACAGCAGCAGGGCTGTAGGCACAAACAGCAGCAGGCTGCAGAACACGTATGGTAGATTGAGTGGGATGAGCTGCGTGCGAGCACTGCCACCATCTGCCTGTGTTCAGCATGCGGCTGGCGGTGGCAGAAGAGTGGCTGCAGTTGCACGCCTGCGCAGCTGCTACCCATTTTGAACTTCTGAACCCTTGGCTGCTTGTGTAAATGCAAGAGATCGTCTTTGTCGTAGTGGTGGTTCAACTTGGGCCCTCAGGAAGCGGGCTGCGTCGGATGTTACAGCGCGTTGCATGCAATGTGGGACATACTGTACCAGCGATGCCAGCTGTGCTGCCGAATCATCCTGACTAGGGCATTCGTTGCCAACGCAGCAAGCAAGCTTGTTGTTGCACTTGTTACACACTGCTTGAAGGTTAATCAAATTACAGCGCCAGATGGCAGCTCACCGTCGTGGCTGTTGCTGGCAGGCACTGGAGCCTACTCAACTGCTGCAGCTCTACAGCACACGTGCCATGGTCGTAAATGAAATTGCTTGAAGATGTCTGCAAAATACACGCTGCCCATCATATTCAGCAGCCTGCGCTGCACAGCACATGTGCGCTGCGCAACCCAAGTGCCAGGCTTAGCATGCAGCGGCTGCAGATTCTGCACGCCTGCGCACACAACAGCACTCATCTTGTGACACGTGCTGCGGCACAAAAAACACACTGTCAACACTCAAGCACGCTGCATACCGAGCGTCTGTCTGTCAGAGCACATGGCATTGCAGGCAGTGCATTGGGTGGCGGGCTGGACAGTACCGTGCAGCAGCTGCCATTGTCAACACAGCAGCAGCGCTAGCGCATGCTGCATCAGCCCATCCAATCAGTACACCACAGCGCTGCGCTGCATGTGACGGTGCATACATACCACGTGCCTCCACAGCGCTTGCCATGTTGTTGCAGAGCATGTGCGAAAACGCCACGTAACAGCACGTATCAAATATGCCGTGGCTTCAGCTTCGCTTGCCCACATATCAAGTAATGCTGCCCCTAGTTACAGAACAAAACACGCCGCGCGCCCGGGTCTCACGCCCTTCAGTCATACCGCATAAATCCATGTAACATAACATAACGTAATCGCACTGCTGGCGCGTACTTTGGCATCCAAAATCTGCAGCCACAAGCGTCGGGGAAGTATCAGATGCCATGTGTACTGCAGGGCGGCAGCAGCAGTCACCTGCAGCAGATGCCATGCTGCACTACCGCCACCGCCTCAAAACCACGCATCTTCTGGCAAATGCAGCTCACCAACGTGTTGCGGTATCTGTCAGCAATGCAACTCTGGCCACACACGACGCGCTGTGCATACTGCTGTTGCTGCGCGTGTCAATCCCTGCCTGCTTCAGTAAAACCCTCACATACATAGAAGTGCGGGGCAGCGTGCACCGTAGAGTAGGACAACCCCAGGAAAACAAGATAAAATATCATGCAGTGCAACTGGCTGTGGCATACACATGAGGACTGGCCAGTGCCAGCTCTGCAGCTGAAGCCACAGAGCACAGCAACCCAAACACAACACACGCACGCACGCATGCACAGCACCGCTTGCGGGTGCTGCAATACTGTGCAGCAGACTCCCTGCAGCTGCCGCAACTCTGCGCAACAGTGAGACCCAAGACATAAATATACATACATACACTACATACGGCGTACCTAGTTTTGCAAATCAAATCTGCCTGCACACCAGCGTACCACAGCTTCAGCGTACTCTCCCTGCTTCGGCGTACTCTCAATGAGAGCACACTGCAGCCTGCCAAATGCATCAAAGCTGCACTTGGCTCCAGCTGCTGCTGACAGCCAGCATGATGTGTAATGCATGCAGTGTGACAGCAGCTGTAGGCAGGGCCTCGCATACTGCATTCCTGATAAGTACAGCTGGTGACAATTGCACTGCATTCACCCTCGAAACAAAGTAACTGTTGATCGCTGCAGCGCAGCATAGACGCAAAGTAAAGTAAAGTAAAGTAAAGTAAAGACCAGCTATAGCAGTGTGAACGCCGGGGCCGGGTGCATGAGCAAGCACATCCCTGCTCGATTGATGCATGCAGACAGCAGTGCATGCACAGTGTGAACGGCATTAAGCCAAAGCATGTGCTGTTGCCTGCAACATCAGCAGCTGCTGTTTGACCACAGCACCACATCCAAAGCCAAAAGCGCCATAAAGCGCGCAGCAAAGGCACCCAAACCTGGCTCAAAGAGCAGTGCAGATCACAGTTGCTGCTTGAAATCAAAGCCGCAAACGCACCGCATGAATCAGCAAAACCAGCAACTGCCCCTGTACCCGCTATCAAACCGCATAGCAGTGCAGACAAGCCAGGACCCCGTGCTGATGACAAGGCTACAGCTCTTGTGAACTACGCAAGCTGCATCTGCGCTGCTCGTACTGCTGCTCCTACTGCTGCTGCTGCTGCTAAAGTTGACCATGCATCTCTATCCTGACATCCCCGGATACAACCAGTACATGCATCGCCAGGAAAGCACGAGCGCTTCAACCAAATCTTTCCAATGGTGACGCTCCTCACCATGCCATGCTTACATCAACAATCAACCTGCTGCCTGCTGCAATAGACTGTCAAAGGACACTGCCACAAATGCAGAATGATTCCTGGCCTAGCTTGCCAGCTCAACTGAACGACTGACTACACTGCTGCACTGCTCCGATCCCTCAGCTCGCCGGACCTCAGAATGCGTCATGCAAAATGCCTGCTGCAGAAGTCCTGCTGCTGGCTGTGGAGCCATGCAGTTCACTGCCTACTGGTGCTCCATCCAGCTCACTGCCTGCCTGCGCCCACGGCTGCAGCCTTCATCAGACCGTAAAACCCCCACAGCTGCCAAACCACGGACCGAGTTGTTCTCACCATAAGAACCTTCCCACACAGGTACCATAGAGCTACCCGTCCATGCAACCTGCCTGCGCCAAGCACTGCAGCCGCCATCAGACAGCAAAACTCCCACAGCTGCCAAGCCACGGACCAAGCTGTTCTCACACTTTGCACACACCTTCCCACACAGGTACCATAGAGCTAACTGTCCATGCAGCCTGCCTGGGCCTAGGGCTGCAACCGCCACCAGGCCGCAAAACACCCACAGCGCAGTGCGCTCAGGGTGGAAACAGCAGCATCAGCCGCCCGTGGCAAATCACGGCACAGATGGGTCTGACAGCACAATCCTGCAAGCTTGAACACACCTTCTCAAAGAGCTACAGCAGAGCTACAACTACCAAGGAGCTACCTGTCCACTGTGCTGGCGGCAGAAAAGCACGGCAGCAAACCCTTGCTGCCTGAAGCCGCAAGAGGCATGGCCCGCAGCTAATACACGCAGGCAGACGCCGTGCGTCAGCGCACACATATGCAATGCAATGCCTGCAGTTGCCCCAAGTGTTTGCTGCTGGAAAGATAGGTCGATCACGACCCGCAACCTACAAGCATGGCTACGATGCACCCTGAAATAGAAACACACAACAGCTGATCATGAACGCGGTACGCTTGACACAGGAGCATACAGAGACAGACTGCCCTGCCTGCCTTGCTTGCAGGGTGGTGTGCATTGACATTCAGCAAATGTATAGGCCGGCACAAAAGTGGAGCACGTGCAGGCCAGTGTTCTGCCCCTGCTGCCCAGTGCACATGAGCAATGCAACAGCCTTTGGCCGACACTGAAACAATGAGCGACAAGCATGAAGCAAGTAATGAGCGATCAGGGCTGGTGGCGCCGCACAACTCACCAAAAGCCAACAGATTATCTGCTTGAATCAGAAACTGCTCAGAGACAATACCCTGCCTACACATGTATGCCACAGCCTAAGGCGATCTGCTGGCCTGGACACTCCCTCATGCGAATGGTCCAGGCATGCAATTCATGCAAAGCAGTGCAGCAGGCTGCTGCTCAGCTGCTGTTCAGCTGCAAATGCCAAACAGAGCAGCAGTGCAGCAGGCTGCTGTTCAGCTGCAGGCTGCTGTTCAAATGTGCACCAAAAGTAGTAGGGTGCCGTGCTGCTGTTCAGGTGCAAATGCCAAACAGAGCAGCAGTGGTGCAGGCTGCTGTTTAGCTGCTGTCCAGCTGCAAATGCCAAACAGAGCAGCAGCGCAGCAGGCTGCTGTTCAGGTGCTGTTCAGCTGCAAATGCCATGCAATGCAAAGCGGTGCAGCAGGCTGCTGTTCAGCTGCAGGCTGCTGTTCAGGTGCTGCACCAAAAGTATTGCGGTGCAGTGCACAAATAGAAAAGAGCAGAACAAGATTGCATTGCTGCACATGCGAGCAGTGAGAGCAATGTGCATGTGCATGCACTGTGCAAGAACCACGAAAATTCACACGCCTGCCTACAAAATTCTCTTGACCACCAGCGGAGCAGGCATTGTTGTGCACCTGCCTGCATGGAATACAACTGCTGTACGTGCCTATGCACTAAATCGCTTGACCCTGGCACCCATCCCCTGGCACTGCATCAGCTACCAGCTGCTCCCTACTGACACCAACCATACGCCTGCAGCTGCTGTGCGTTCTGTATGCAGCAGCCTTGGCACAACCCAAAGAGTCGCATGACACTCAACCTCAGCTGCCAGCATGAGTGGTATCTGGCAACATCAGCTGCAGAGTAATCGTGCCGACCAGCGCAGCTCTACCACCAGCCATGCCTTGTGCTGCAGTCCTGTGTCATCCGCAGCGCTCCACCCTATGCACTCTAGCACCCCCTGCAAAACCCGGCTAGATTGACAGCAGCTTCAAACACGCGCAGCAGCCGGCTGTAAACACGCGCAGCAGCTGGCTGTAAACACGCGCAGCAGCTGGCTGTAAACACGCGCAGCAGGTCCGCTGTAAACACGCGCAGCAGGTCCGCTGTAAACACGCGCAGCAGCCGGCTTCGCCAGGCATGCCTTGTGCTGCAGTCCTGTATCAACCGCAATACTCTATTCTATGCACTCTAGCACCCCCTGCAAAGCCTGGCTAGACCGAGAGCTATCCAATGCATGCACAGCAGACTGCTTTTCCAGCCAGCAGGCGCAGCAGCCAGCCTTTCAGACAGACAGAGACATGCAGCCGTCAGAGTAGCAACACCTTTTCCCATGCAGGCAAAAGTAGCACGCGCCAACATAACCAGCAGCAGCATACGCAGCCACGATACACCAGCCAACCCCAATCGCCACCGCACACGGCAACCGCCGTTGTTTGCAGGATAAGAGTGCAGCAACGTCACACAGCTGCAATCTGACCTAGCAAACGTGCCTGCCTAGCTGCGTCTTTCTCTCAACACAGCTATACCCTCCCTGAGGCCCGGCGCCTATCACAAAGCGCCCAGCAACTCAGATACCTGCTGCAACCCACTCCTGCGCGCCCACACATGCACAAACGCATGCATGCACACGCCTGCATCTACATCAACTCACACACATTCAAGATCTTGTTGCGTTCGAATGACTCAGCAGCAGCCATGAGGCCGCCGTTTGTTTCTGCAGCTGTTCTGCAGCACATCGTACACAGCGCCGCAGAAGCAGCCTACTGCTGCTGACCCTACTGCCGCTGCACACCCTGACTGCAACGTGTTCATAGCCTGCCCGCTAAAAGTTAGATGTTAAAAGCTAACGCAGCATCGCCCTGCCCTGCCCTGCGCTGCTGCTGCTGCTGCCACAGACCCCAGCTGCAACGTGCTAAAAGTTTTAAAAGCTAGGGCAGCATCGCCCTGCCCTGCAGCACCTGCTGTAGCATCCCCAGCTCATCAGCATCAACAAACAAGCCGGCAGCATGGCCAGGGTCCCCGGCCTACTGCCAGAATGGCAGCTCCCCTGCGCCGCAGCAGGCGCCGCAGCCGCTGCTGCAGCCAGCTGCACACAGCAGCGGAGGGCTGCAGGCATACGGCTGCAAGCCTGCAGCAGCGGGGTGCATGCCTGCCGCAACCGCGGCAGCGGAGGCAGCAGCGACGGCTGCATCATAAGCTGCTTCTGTGAAGGGCTGCTGCTGCGGCGGCGGCGGCGGCGGCTGCAGGCTGGTTGCTGTGAGGGCTACGGCTGCATCATACACAGCTTCTGTGAAGTGCTGCTGCAGCAGCAGGCTCAGCAGCCACTGCAGCTGGCAGGAAGGTATCAAAACAGCTGGCGGAGCTGCTGCCAACGGCTGCAGCTGGCCCAGCAGCAGCAGCAGCAACGGTGCTGGCAAACTCGTCTGCTGCCAGGGACTTGGTGCGCTTGGCTCTGCGGGTAGGGCCAGCTGGCGATTCAACAGCAGTGCGGCTGCCACGCTGGCCTAGGACGCTGCAGGTTTTGGTGCGCCTGACAGGCATGATGCGCCTGCGCACTGGCGGGTCCGCAGGTTTGTCTTGCTGCTGCTCGATGTGCTGGTGCTGCTCCTGCTGCTGCTGCTGCTGCTGCTCTTGTGCGGCCACCCATGCCCGTAGGATCTCCGAGGCAGGCACTGGTGCAGCAGCAGCAGCTGCTGGGTCTGCTGAGGCAACAGGGCCAGCTGCTGCTGCTGCTGCTGCTGCTGCTGCTGCTGGCTGCGGCAGGGAGAAGCTGTACAGGGGTCCCAGCAGGCTGTGGTTACAATCCATCAGCTGCTGCTGCTGCTGCTGCTGCTGCTGCTGCTGTGGCACCCAGGGCAGGTCGTCCAAGTTAAGCTGCAGAGCTGCCACCTCTGGCAGTTGCATGCCCATGAACTGGTCCAGCAAGTCTGCATCTGACATGTCAGCAGCAGCAGCAGCAGCAGCATTATCTGCCATAAGCGCAAAGCTGCCACTGCCGTGGGTGCCGGCAGCCAGAGCAGGCGCTGGCATATCCCACATCAGGTGATCAGGATGGTTGGGACCTGCCGCTGCTGCTGCTGCCGCTGCTGCTGCTGCCGCTGCTGCTGCTGCTGCTGCGGCAGCGGCAGTATTGTCTGCTGCTGGCGGCAAGATCAGGGGAGCATCCGGCTGCTGCTGCTGCTGCTGCTGCTGCTGCTGCACTTGCAGCGGGTCACTGCTGCAGGGTGATGTGGCATCGTGGGTGGATGCGCTGTTGTCGGAGACGCTCTGGGGCTCGCTGCTGCTGCAGGGGCTGCTGCTGCAGGGGCTGCTGCTGTGGCTGCTGCTGCTGGTGGCGGACGTGGCGGCGCTGGTACAGCATGTGCTGCTGTCTTTGAAGCTGTCTGACAGCATCTGTAGTGCGGCAGGTTTTGTGGGTGTAACTGCAGCAGCTGCTGCTGCTGGTCCTCCTGCTCCTGCCGCTGTTGCATCACTGCCGCCTGTGGCTGCAGCTGCTGCAGCTGCGCCTGCTTCTGCCTCTGCAGCTGCAGCCTCATCCTCAACACCGCTCGCCTCTGCTGCCTCCGCCTGTGCTGCTGCTGCTGCTGCTGCGTTTGCTGCTGCTGCTGCCGCTGTTGCTGCCACTGCCTCAGGGTACTCCTGCTTGAACTGCTCCAGCTTCGACTCCACCTCTGGATTATCGAGCTGGTAGGTGCCACGGTGGTAGTTGGTAGGCTTGGACAATCCAAGGCCTATTATGACCTGATCATATGCAAGCCTCGCAGCATGGGCAGTTTCAAACCTGCAGGCCGCAGGTGAGTGGGCAGGCAGGCGGTGGGACAGCAGTAGTACCAGCAGCAGCAGTAGCAGTGGCGTTAGCGCCGGCAGCTTGTGGTGTGACGTATGGTTTTGTTTGTTACATCGACTTTGCCATTGCTGGGCTTGCGATCAGTGCCAATGGCGCCCTTGCTGCTTGGAGCAGCCTGCTCCACCACATTCACGGCGATTGACACCGCTGCCGGTGGATCAGGTCCGTAAAATAGTTTTCAAGTTATTCGCAGCCAAAATAGGTGCTGCATCTGCCCCCCACCAGCGCTTCTGCTGCAGCCCCGACCAGCGAACGGGGTGCTCCCCGGGTTGCCGGACTCCTGATCTTGCTCACCTGCCCGCGTTGAGCACTTTGGAGCGCAAACGAAGGCGAACTTTGTACTTCTTTGTTCTGCCAGGGTTGGAGCAGTCTAGGGTCACCCCATAGCCCAGCTGCTTGTGCTTCTGCCACGGCTGGTCCTCAGGCATTTTGGGGCTTGCGGGTCGTGGCGAAAATGTTATGTTACGGCGCAGCGATTGTTTCGGCTGGCTCTGGCCTTTTTTTGATGCAGGTCACTTGCAGGGAATCAACTACCCGATGGCTAAGCGATCAACCGTATCCTCTACACTATACTAAATACGTTTTGCCGTCACCCTGAGCACGGATGGCGAAAAGGCTGCTCACGCCGCAGACACGGTATCTAGGGTTGTTTACAGCTAGGGGTTAGCGGCTCCAATATCATGCAGCCACCCTTCGCGCAGCTGAACGTCTGTAAACTTTGCCTATACATCAAATTACTGGTTGTTGTCATTGTCTGCCCAAGGCGCTGAGCCTGTTGGCAGCAGCACACGTTAGTGCGTAACCACCACGTTTGGTGGCTGCGAGTGTTCGCTGCTTATTAGTAAGCCGTGGCGAGCTTGGTAATGATGCTGATTTCCGCTGCTTTGATGCTGGACGTGTGACGAACAGAGCGTGCAGTAGGGTGGGGACCTGCGGAGCAGCAGTTGCTGTGCTGTTGAGTGACACCACTTTCGACCAGTGACACAGCACGTCTCACAGCTGGCACACCCACATCGACCATGGCGTGGCGCGCAACACTGTTGTCAGCACTGCAGTGCTGGCAGTACAGACTACTGCATGCGTTGCATGGCAGCAGCACTGCTTCATGGTGAACTTCACCATGTGACATCATGTTGACCATGATGGTCAATCTACTGTCATTGACACATCATGATCAGCAGGCATACCGCATGTGTACCGCATTACATGTATCTCGTGTCACGTACCCACTCCAAGCAGAGCAGCATGCCGCATGGCAGAGCAAGTAACTCGGTTGCAACTTGCAACTTAAGTTGCACACACTTCGAGCTTGAAGTTGCACACACCGATTACTGCGCACTGCGTACTGGCAGTACAGCCGCTGAACGTAGCGCTAGCATTACCCTCTCAAGTCTCATTGAAACACTCCTCGCACTTCTTCCCAATCTGCAACGCAACTACAGCATGTATCCACCACGGGTCTCACACAACTTGCACATGCATGTGCACCACATGATGTGTGTGCACTGCGTAGTGCACAACCACTGGTTGCCAACCACAGTGTGACATCCAGACACTCCCACACACCACATCATGCACGTGCACGCATTCATCCATCCACTTCCCACAGCTACAGCACCTAGGTTGCGACACTCGCTGCAGCACTGCAGCAGCAACTTCCTACACAGGCCGTGTACACCCGTTCAAGAACAGCATGCGTTTCTAGTGATACAGCATGTACATACATCATGATGGCGTACTGCATAGTATGCTGCATGGTGTGAGTCACCCAGCTGGCTCAACAGCAAGCTGCCTGGCAATAGCCCTGCCTCCTGCACTGCATGCAGAGCTGCACAGCACTGCTGCTGCGCATAGCAGCAGTATCTGGATGCCCACCAGGCCAGCCAAAACTCAACTCACAGATTCAGCATTCCATGGCTATGTTGGCTTGCGAACAGTACACAATAGACCTGCAGCGCGATGCACATGCGGGCGCTGCACCGTGCAGCTGTACGACACCGTACAACACTGCAATGCTGGTACCAGTGGTACCGGTGTGCTGCAAAAATCAGAACATGCCGCATCAGTCCACAGCCACGGCGGCATCCCACAGTGCCCCTGCTGCCACTTCACTAACCTCCTGGCACCAACCAGCTGCGCAATTTGCAACTCATGATCACCACCGCTGCCGTCTCACAGCTGCAACACCTGTGCCTACGCGAGCAGAACGCGCCGCCGCCAACACCATTACTGCATGCATGTGACATGACACTGCCTGCCTGCCTGTCCAGCCAGCAATCCAGCCGCAGCACCAAGCAGCCTGCCAACCTGGCCACAGCACCAGGCACATCGGCTTTTTCCTGGGCAAGGCACATGTGCTGCGTGCAGACGCCGCCACCATCTCCACCTGACAGCAGCATCGCAACCATTAACACCTGACACGCCTTGCACTGCCAAGCTCCCGTAATCATGACAACGGGGTGGACAGCCGACGCCACTTCACAACACACCAGACACCACCACACACCTCACAGCACAGCAGCCGCTGCCCTGCCGGTTGAAACTACCAATCCTACGCATCAAAACCTGCTGCCCTGCCATTTTACAGCACGGCAGTCACCACCCGCCGATTCACAGCAGAGCGAAGCGCCTGCCCCGCCACTTCACAGCACGGCAGGAGGAAGGCTGGCCCTCCTGCTGCGCAGACGCCTGCATCGCCTGCCCCAGCGCACCACCATCACTGCCTCCGCCACCACCCTCCTCACCCTCGCCCACACACGCAGCATACTCCCACACCACCCTCCCACGCAACAGCAGAGCAGTTGCTGCCCCGCCACTCACAGCACAGCAGCAGCTGCCCCACCAGTCAAAGCGGCAAGCCCTATGCACCTACGGATCAGAAACAGCCCTCATGCCAATTCACAGCACAGCAAAGGAGGAGGGCTGCCCCTCCTGCTGCGCAGAGGCCTGCATCGCCTGCCCCAGCGCACCACCATCACCCTCCTCCTCTCCCTCTTCACCCACTGACTCGCCCACTGCTGTGGTCACAGCCTCCAGAGGCACGTCAGGGCCCAGCAGCACATCCTTGAGCCCACTCATAACTGCACCCACAGCACCAGTGATGCCGCCATGGTGGCTGCCGCCAGACTCCTCCTCCTCATCTGCTGCTGCTGCTGCTGGCTTGTCAGGCTCTGCGTCTGTATTGATTGCTGCTGCTGCTGAGTCCACTGCTGACTTGCCAGCCTCAACAACAGCGCCCACTGCACCAGCAAAGCCGCTGCCAGCCTCCTTAGCAGCTGGCGCTGCTGCTGCTGCTGCAGACTCACTGCTGCCGCCAGCCACTGCGTCACTGGCAGCAGCAGCAGCGGACTTGGCAGCATCCACCACCTGCTGCACCACGCCACCGCTGCTGCTGCTGCTGCCGGTCGCTGGCTCGTTCTCAGGCGTGGCAGGTGCAGGCACAGCAGCAGCGTCGCCAGCAGCGGCAGGAGCCTGCATCAGGTGGCCGTAGGACTCTGCAGCAGGCCCTGCAGCATCACCACCAGCACTGGCACCAGCAGCCTCATCTGCTGCTGCTGCTGCTGCTGCTGCTGGTGCTGCATCATCATCTCCAGAGTTGTTTCCAGAGGAAGAGGGAGAAGAGGCGTCAGGTGCGGCGCCAGCCGCCCCTGCTGCATCAGCTTCTGCAGTCAGGTCCGCCAGGCCTGCAGCAGCAAAGTCACTCGCCGTGAACATCCGAGCATCGCCACCAGCACCCTCTGCCAGCTCCCCATCTGCTGCTGCTGCTGCTGCTGCTGCTGCTGCTGCCGCGCTGCTGCTGCTGCTGCTGCTGTCGGTGCTGCGGCGCGGCGAGCGCAGGCTGTCACCGCCGCGAGGCGTGACAGCCATGCCCTGGGCCTTGCCTGGTGCATTGCGGTCTGCATCTGCATCTTCACCGCCTGCTGCATTCATCGCTGCTGCTACTGTTGCTGCGTCACTCGGCGCTGTGATGATACGCCGCACCATGATTGGCATACCCAAGCCCAGCACGTCACCCAGGCCCGCTGAATGTGCTGAGTTGTCACTTTTCGACTCACCGGCTGATTCATCAACTGCCGCACCCTCACCGCTACCAGCTGCCGCGCTGCTACTGCCGCCGCCAGCAGCAGCAGCAGCAGCAGGCGTTGGCGTGCTCGCGGACTTGTTGTCTGTGTCGTCCACGATGACAGCGTTGGCGGGCGGCAGCGGCGTGATGGCGGGCGCGTCGGTTGGGGCCGTTGCTGCTGCCAGCAGCTCTGCTGTTGTGGGGTCAGCGATGGCCTCACGCTCCACATCTGACAGCTCAGCGCCAGCGATGCTGGTGGTGGCGTCAGGCATGGCGATGGGGCCTGCAGGGGTGAGGATAGGGAGTGCGGACGGCATAGGCAGCAGCAGACAGAGGGCAGCAGATGTGAGGCAGACGCTGTGAGGTGGTGGGTTTGCTGGTGGTCGCTGCTGCATCAGAGATGTTGATCTTGATGGCCTTGTCTGTTGTGGTGGTTCCTGCAGGGACGGGGTAGGGAGTGCAGGCAGCAGAAGGCAGGCAGAGGTGAAGTAGCTACTTCACCTCTGCAACCTCTGCAGCCCATAGGCACTGCACGAGGGCTTGTGCATGTACAGTGATAGCCCTGTGGTGCTGGTGCTGGTGCCCCTGCCGCGGCAGGGGCAGCGCAGGCAGCAGGAGGCAGGAGGCAGGCAATAGTCAGGCACGCGCTGCACGGTGTGGTGGGTCTGTTGGTGCTTGGGGTGTTCTCTGCTTGCGGCAGCGCAGCCGCCGCCAGCCATGCCTGCTGAGCTGGGAAATTACTTGAAGCCAGCACAGTAAGGGTAAGGGGATATCAACTGCAGGCGCGATGCCCTTGCGAGCCAAATGCACTTGATGAGCAGGGCGTGGCATGGCTCAACACGACTACATGATGTACCACCTGCTGCAGGGGGGTGCTGGCACAGGTGATTGCCATCCAACAGCCACAGAGAGCCACCGCTTCCCTGCAGCAGGCAATGTCTTCAACCCTGTTGCAGCCCCATTCAGAGGGACTGAACGCGTCTACAATGGGTTGCCGTGCATGCTACAAGTGCATGTTGCCGATGTGTTGCTGGCGCTGGAGTCCTGGAATGCTGTAGTGCTGCAGACCACGAGACCAGCGCCAACAATAAACAGCAGCCAAGTCATGTAGCAATGTCCCTCAGCAGCCTGAATGCAACCAGCAGCTGCATTGACTATGGGCGTGTAGGGCTGAAGGAACCACATGATCCACTCCTGCTTTAGACACCATTCACTCACTTCTACTTCAGAGAAGCAGAAGCAGAGCTATCGCACCTGCTTCAGAGGAGCACAGCATTCACTGAAACCAGAACCGGGTACACTTGCTGTTTAGCTCGAAGCTAGTGAGCAAGTGGACCGGGCTCGGGTTGCAAGTAACTGATCCTGTAATCACATGGCTATAAAAGTGCCGTGCTTTTCACAATTTGCACGCATCCACCCACCTGTTATTGCTGTCGCCTCCTTGCCTTGCCCCTGGCCCATCAGCCCGGGTGGCGGCGGCACACCACCACCAAACCACACACCAATGCACCTCAACTGCAACCCTCGCAACAGCCCAATCACGCACCTGCTGCAGGCTTGCCCGTGGCCTCGTGCTGGCCCAGCAGAATGCTCCCACATCACCACACAGCCCTGTGCTACAACAAAGCTGAAAAAAGTGTTTCTTCCAGCCACCCACCTGCTGCAGGCTTGCCCCTGCCCTTGCCCTGGTCCTGCTGCGCGGGTGGTGGAGGCACATCATCGTCGCTGGGGTAGTCATCAACATTCTGAGGCTGCGGTAGCAGCAGCAGCAGCAGCGGCAGCCGCAGCAGCGGCAGCAGAGGGCGGCACATCTTGTCAGTACAGCGTCAGTCGTTTTGGGTCCACGACCCAAGGTCCGGTCATGATGCTGCAAACAGGGGCGCAACGACGTGCTCCTTCAGCCACAGCAGCAGCCATATGGTTTGCATATACCACCCCTGGGCACATGATGCCTGCCACTGGAAGGCACACACACTCAACGAAGGGCTGCTTGCTGTCTCCAACTGCAGCAAGTGTGCCTGCCACAGACCACACAGCAAACAGTAGTGCCTTGTGACGGGCGGTTGCCGGTGCAGCCTGCAGCCTACAGCAACCAAGATTGCTGCATAGCCGGTGGCAATGCATAACACCCAGCCCCACCACACAAACCTACACCCCAGCCAGCCCCAAGCCCACAGCCAACACCACACCCGCACCCCGCCCACCTGCACGGCGCAGCTGGCACTGCCCTCCCGCTCCGCCAACTGGACACCCGACACCTGGCCCGCTGCAGAATCACATCATGACAGTTGCACACACCCCAAACATCATCTGCAGCGCTGCATGCATCGCAACCTGCCTGCATGGCGCAGCTGGCGCTGCCCTCGCGCCGCAGCAGCAGGGCCTGGTAGTCCTCCTTGCGCACGCCCCTCTTGCAGGACGCAGCAGGCGTGCACACACCAACCACAACCACAGCAACGTGCCAGAGCGACACTGTTGAAACAGCCACTTACCGCACAGATACGCTGCCGCAGCACACCTCAAGCAGCCACCCTATCCCCTTTAGCATCTGCCGCAACAAAGAGCCAGCAACAGGGATCGTTGGGCAATGATAACACACCAAAAACAGCGCCCACCTGCACTGCGCAGCTGGCGCTGCCCTCCCTCAGTATGGGTGCCTCATAATCCGCCTTGGGCACGCCCCGCTTGCCCACACGAAAAACAAACAACAACAGCAACTCTGCGGTGGCAACAATGTGGCGCACGGATTCAGCGCAGCAGAAACCCCATTCTGGAAACCAAATGAGTAGACCTGCCCTCACAAGGAGCCACCTAACAGCTCGTTGGGCGAAGAAAGCAACTTGTGACAGCACCCACCTGCACTGCGCAGCTGGCGCTGCCCTCCCTCAGTATGGGCGCCTCGTAGTCCGCCTTGGGCACTCCCCGCTTGCCTGATGCGGAGCGCGCAACCTTGAAGCGGGCGTCAATGGGTGACTGCGTGTTGCCCCTGGGGGACCAGGGCTTGCTGGTGCTGCTGCTGCTGCTGCTGCTGCTGCTCTTGGTGGTGGAGGAGGAGTCTTGGGTGGGTGGGGCAGCGTCATCCTCGCCAGCTGGGGCGGGGGCTGCGGGTGCGGAGGATAGGGAGGGAGGCAGGGCAGAAAGAAGCAAAGATGGGGTGAGTGCCTGACACATTTGGAAAGAGTCCTGGCTGGGGCAGGGTCGTCTTCTCCAGCTGGGGCAGGGGCTGCGGGTGGGAAGGGGTGGGGTGCGGGGAAGTGAGGGAGAGGGCAGAAGGTAGTCAAGATGATGTCAGTGCAGGTGATAGAGGGACGATTGGAAGGAGCTTGGAGACATTGTGGAGGCAAGGTGTGCTGCTGGTGCTGCTGTTTATGAGAGGGATGCTGCAAATGCACAGCAGGAGGTGGCAGGGGTGCATGCATGCATGGATGCATTAGCGCCAAACATGAGGCAGCAGCCTGCATGCTTGTGGACCTTTACAGCAGTTAGTTCGTACTGGCAGCTGCGCGGGCAGAAACAGCATGCGCGCCTCAAGCCGGCGCTGGCAGTGGTGGTACAGGGCAGGCCTAGGCCTGGCTGCGCAGCTGTGTCCCCAGCCAGTGCTGCTTGCAGGAAACCTTGCATTCTTACACCATCTGCCATAAACACAGCAAAATTATCAACTTGACACCAATTCTAGACTAATCTTACGCACCTGGCACGTTGATGGTCATGGGGGGCGAGCCCTCATCCTTCACGGGGGGCAGCTTGGGCAGCGGGGCCTCCTGGTCGGGGTGAGACAGCTCGTCCTGCTCGGAGGGCTGCAGCAGCTTCTCCTTGTAGCTGACTGCAGGGACACTCTGCTGCGTGGCTGCCATGGTTTATTGGTGCTTGTTTGGTTGCGTGTGGTGTACTGTGGGCAGATGTACTGCTGCTGGCCTGGCCTGGGGTTGCAGATCAGGTGCTGCTGGTACTTGGCTTGGCCTGCAAACACGTAACGAAACTAAACAGAGCTAAATCTACAAGCTACAAGCGCTCGGGGCTGTAAACGCTGAACTGCTGCCGAGATGACTCAAATCCGAGTTGAAAGCGCTGTGCAGATAACTGGGCGATCAAAAGGAACGAAAGGGCTTGAATCTGTGTCCGATGTGATGTAAGATGCGCTGGGAGTCTTCGGAGCAGGTGCAGACATACTGTGCACTGCTAGCATGCCCATGACGCAAATTGGGTCATGTCATTCCACGTTGGCAAGTCTCGGCTTCCTTTCACCGAGTGGCACCGAGTAGCTTTTTAGTCGATTCAAGGCACAAAAGAGACATTGAATTGAAATGAACAAGGTTGGCGAGAACGCACTTTTGTTCCATGAGCTGGCCTGTACAACACCGAGCATGTTGTGTTGAACTCAAAGCCCAGGCTGCATATTGCAGCAGCACATATCTTGAGGCCACGAAACAACATGCCGGATAAAACTTATACATGCTCTTGCTACCATGCACTTGTAAGTAGAGGGGACGCCAGATCACACACTCCTGCACGTGTCACTGCTGGGTTCCATGCTGAAAGCACACCTCACTGGGTCTAGTAAAGAATCTCGCGCCATATATGCAGGGATGCACCCAAGATCCCTATGCATCTATTGGCGTGCTCAATTGATGCGCTGCATGCGTGTGTGCTCTGGAAAACGAGTTTACGTATCTCCTCGCAGTTCGAAACGGCGGGGATAGGCAGGTTTTGCTGCGGCTGCGCTGCTTCGAGTGACACATAAAAATATTGAATGTGTTTGCATGCAGCAGCAGGGCTGGCTGTGTGTTGTGTGTGGAGATCCAGGGCTGTGATGCGCTTGCCATGCCAAAGTGAACTCGTGATGCTTGCCCTGCTTGATTGAGCTGAGTGCCAAAAACATGTTTTCTGAGTATCAAGATTTCGGTTGTGTTGCTGTTGTGAGGCGTGCTGCAGCAGCAGCCCAGCTTGTTCACCTGATGCCTGCAAACAGCTCCTGTGGCCTTGCTGTGCTGCTGCGTGCTGATGACAGCCCTGTGCCACGGGGGGGTTTCGATGCTATTGTGTGGTGCAAGTGTGGGTTTGAAACCGGCGTCACTGAGGGGTGTCACCAGCAGCAGCAGCAGGCAGCAGGTTGGCAGTGTCTGCATTGGCCCTGTTCAAGGCTTCATTGTGTGCTCAAGTGAACCACGGTTATACGTACGCAGCTGCGTTGGATAGTATTGCGGCGGTGCGCAACAGGCTGCATGTGAACGTGTGAGATTCTTTTCTCGACCCAGTGCCTGCCCTCAATGTTCCCACCCAGTATGCATCGTTCAGTGTCAAGTGTGCAGCCCTGCACAACAGGATCAATTCCTGCAAAATGTCTTCGAGACAGCATGCGCAAGCTACACCGTTCACCTTCCTGCCAGCAGCTGCTGCTGTGAAGCTGGCGCCATGCCTGCATGCATCAAGCCACCATTCGTTGGAAGCTCAGCATGCCCCCACCTGCACCACCACCAGCAGAAGCGACTGCTGCAATCAAGCACACCTGCACTCAATATGTTCATTTAGTATGCTTGATACCGCGTCCGACTGTGCAGTCCTGCACACGAGACTGTCCAGACAGCATGCACGAGCTGCGCCCTGTACTACAGTACTTCAGTAGTACATGCCTGCCAGCAGGCTGCCAAGAGCCTGGCGCCATGCCTGCATACGCAATACATCAAGCATACATGCAAGCATCAAGCCACCCTTCGCTGGAAGCTCAGCATGCCTCCACCACCACCACCACCACCACCACCACCAGCAGCACCAGCTCCACCCCCGGCAGCCCTGCTGCCGCCGCTGCCGGCAGCCCTGCTGCCACCGCTGCCAGGCCTGTGCACGGTGCGCCAGCCGGGGCCCTCAGCAGGGGCAGCATCAGGCCTGCCAGATTGACCACTGCCAACAGCTGGTCGCTGCTGCTGAGTCTGCGGATGTTGCGTCTGCTGCTGCTGCTGCTGCTGCTGTTGCCGTGCGGCCGTGTGATGCTGCTGCTGCTGCTGCTGGTGTGGCTGTTGAGTCTGTTGAGCTGGCCAGGCTGCCACGCAGCCCACCGGCACACCGGCAGCAGCACCGCCGCCGCTGAAAGCATAGGCGCCAAACGCGCCTGCACCTGGCCCCTGCTGCTGCTGCTGCTGCTGCTGCAATTCCTGCTGCCGCAGCTGCTGCTTCTGCTGCTCCGTGTCCCAGTCATCGTCCCAGTCAGCATCCACCTGCGCCTGAGGCCTGCCACCTGCAGCAGCAGCAGTGCAGCAGTAGCAGCACTGGATGAGTGAAAGGCCACATTTTTAAGCAGCCACATAGGCAGGCCTGCTTTGGCGAAGACGAAGGTAAGCTAGGCAGCAATGTGACACAGCTGCCTGGCATGCTGGGCAGTTGCAGCTGCCCTGCTCCACTCCATGCACCCAGCTGCGCAGAAGCAGCAGCGCCACAGCACCACACATGCAAGGTTTTCGGATGCTGCAGACAGGCCTGCAGTGCCGGGAGCTTCCAGCTGCGTTGCACCTCTCTCTCTCTGCATCCACCGTCATAGTCGTAACAGCAGCAACAGCATCAGCAGCGACAGCCCCCCACCAGCCTCGGCTGCTTGGCTCACCTGCTGCTGCCCCTGGTGCTGCTGCTGCCCCTGCCGCCGCCTCGCACTGCTGCCGCAGCTGCTCATAGTCAATGGACAGCTCAGCTTCTGCATGTATGGAGCCAGCCAGCTGCGCCGAGTAGTGCTCCGCAGCACGCCGCAGCACCTGCGGGGTGCAAGCACAGACAAGGCAGCAGCAGCAAGGACAACATCATCAGCAGTAACAACGCCGGTAACAACGCCAGTAAAAGACATCAGCAGCAGCACCTGTAGGCCGCCAGCAGCAAGGGCAAGGCAGCATAGCAGCCGTGCAGTAAGGCAGCTTAGTTGGGTTTGGAACAAAGCACATCATGGCGTTCATGCGCATGTCGCTCTGATGGGCACTTCCTGCGCGACTGAACACTTTGCTGAGCTGGCTGCATGCAGCCAAACGACGTAACTAAGAAAGCATGCGGCTCCCAGCACTCTGTGCCCAGCGCGGTGGCTGCCGCTGCAGCAGCCTGGCTCACCTCCACCACAAAGGGGCTGTACTAACTTTGTCAAGGCAGCCTACCCGTCACCTGCTCTGTGCCCAGCACTGCGCCTGCTGCCACTGTTATCGCGGCCTCACCTCCACCACGAAGCGGCCGTACTCGAGCCACTTCACGTGCCCAGCGCTGCACTGCGATACCTCTTACGTGAGATTCAGCTACGTGTGTCATGAGGGGCAACCATCCCTCAATGCACTCACCTCCACCACGAAGCGGCCGTACTTGAGCCACTTGACGCTGGCGATGCCGCTGACGTGCTCCGAGTGCTCCGCCATCCAGTCCTGCAGCTGCTCCAGGCCCTGCAGCAGCAGCAGCAGCAGCAGCAGGAAGCAGCAGCAGCAGCAGCAGCCATCACACACACACCAGCGTTCGGCACCATGGCAGCAGAACTGGGAGAGTCATGACGAAGTCTTGCACTGCCCAGCTAGGCAGATATGCAGCTGCGCCAGTGCCAACCCGACAGTCACCACAGCGCCAGCCTTCGCCATCTTGCAGTGCTGCTTCTTGCTGAACATGGCATCCACAGGCGTCTTGTACCAGCCAGCCATACATGTACAGAACAGCTTCATACCACACAGCATACTCACCACAGCGCCGGCCTCAGCCATTTTGCTCAGCTGCTTCTTGCTGAAAATGGCATCCACAGGCGTCTTGTACCAGTCCGCCAGCTTGCCGCGCAGATCAATCAGCGCGTCGCGCCCCAGCTCCCGCTGCTCATCACACACCGCCACAACAGCAGCAGCAGCAGCAGCAGGCCGCGCCTTGCCGGCAGCGCTGCCAGGGGTTTTGCCGCGTGGCGGCTTGCCGCTGCTGCCAGCCGGCTGCTTGCCGGACTGCCTGCGGCGCTGCTGCTGCTGCTGCTGCTGCTGCTGCTGCTGCTGCTTCTGCGCTGGTGCGCCTGCAGGGGTTACCCTGCTGCTGCTGCTGTCCATGTGTCCATGTGGCTGCTGCTGCTGCTCCTCAAAGTGCTGCATGAGTGCCATGCAGGCATCCTCATCATCAATCATCTCATCCTCATAGCCACCTCCAGCAGCAGCAGCAGCAGCAGCAGGCGGGTAGCCATAAATACTAGGCATGCTGCGGCCGCCTGCGGCACCGGTAGCTGTAGCGCGCGGGCGCACGCTGCCGCCTGGCGCTGCTGCTGCTGCTGCTGCTGCTGCTGCAGCGCGGCTGCCGTGGTCATCTCCTGTTATATCAATTATATCATCTGCTGTGTCCTGCTCGTGTGCCACCTGTGCCAGCAGCACATCATCATCGTCGTCATCATCGTCATATGCAGCTGCTGCTGCTGCTGCCGGCTTGCGGCGCTTCTTGCTGCTGCTGGCTGCTGCTGCCTTGCCCCTGCCTGCCTTGGCTGGCACTGCTGCCATCTTGACCTGCATCCGGCCCTGCTGCAGCTCCCAGGCCTTCGCCTGCAGCAGCAGCAGCAGCAGCAGTTTTCGAAAAGCGTGCCAGCGTCAGCGCAGATACCATGGCGGCAGTTATGGAAGTCGAGAAGATGCACCCCAAAGCCACCCAAAGCCTGACTGGCCGTGCGTGCATTGCAAGGCAGCAGGCGTGCCATTGACATTTCCTAGCCGACACGCGCGCAGGAAGCACACACATATGCACCAGCAGCTGCAGAGAACACACACCCACCAGCAGCGGCAAGTGCCAGCGCACCTGGTCAACTTGGATGACGCTGCTGATGCTCTGGAACGTCTCCTGGCGCGCCGTCTCCTGCCGCAGCAGCCGCAGCAGCTCCAGCCGCCGCAGCAGCCGCTCCTGGTCGCCACGGGGCAGGCTGAGGGGGGGCTTGGAGGCTGCGCCAAAGCCGGATAAGGTATCCAACTTGAAGGCAGCAGCCTGCAGTGCGGCCAGCAGCAGGAATCACGTGGCATGAAATGCGCATGTACGTGAGAGAAGGAAGCAAGATCACGGGGGGATGAGTGAACATTGGCCGGGGAGTGATAGCACGGGATCTAGTGCGCAACATACCGCACCAATTCGCCACCGCAGGTGCTTTCCTGCAAGAACGGCATACCAACGCAACCATAAGCCCACGAAGTGCCTGCCCTCAGCACCCGCCACCCACCAGGTCCCTGTTGCGTACCGTGAAGCTCCCGCTGAGCAGCTCCAGGATGAAAGTGGCACGATGAGAGTAACAACGAAGAAGCGAGATGCAGAGCACTAGATCTAGTGCTCAACATGCAGGCGCTTCTCATGCACGACCCCTAAATTGTAAACCCACCAGGCCCCTGTTGCGTGCTGTAGGGCTGCCCCTAAACAGTTCCAGGATGAAGGTGGCTCCATGGGCCCGCCCCGTGCGGGCATTGAGCTCTGAAATCAGGCCCAGCAGCACCTTGGCTGCCTCAGTGAAGTCGGCCTCTGCAAACAGGGAGCAGCAAGGCAGTTATAAGCTTAGTATACATGTGGGTGTGCCATTGACCTCAGCAACCAGCTGACCAGGCCAGCAGCACCTTGGCCGCCTCAGTGAAGTCAGCCTCTGTAGAGTACGGCAGGCGAGCAAGAGCACAAACCATTAGGCAGGTGGGCGCACAGAGCTGCGGCGTGTGCTAGCACATCTTCTTGTAGGTGTCCTAGCGCGTGGTCCTGCTGGGGTAGCCAGCGCGCGCATGCACATATGCATGCAGCCGGTTTGAGCGGCGCAAACAAATTTCGACTGCCAGCTGCAGCAGAGTGTGGCTGCGCACAAGCCGTGCAGGGCCGTGCGTGCACCTCTCAAGCACAGATCATACAGCCAGCAAGTGAAGAAGCACACGCAAGTATCTGGCCGGTTGAACCACACAACCTGCTTTGCAGCCAGGTTCCCGCACTGCGCTCACCTTCCACCTTCCTGTCTGCCGCCTTGTTGGCCTGGCACACGTCACACGTCTGCCTGCACTGCTCCGGCCCAAAGCTGGTCTCGCCAAAGTGGTGCATCAGCAGCATGCGGCGGCACTCAACACTGGACTCCGCGTAGTTAACCTGTGGCCAGTTACACCAGCAGGGGCAGCAGCAGCGTTATTCAGGGACACCTGCGGCTGGTGTAGGCTGCGGCTGTAGTGCAGCCACAACCTGTCACTACCAACACGAACTCAGCACCTGGAAGCCCCAAACCATAACCAATCTAGTTAGGACTCGCGCACCATGACGTTGAGTGGGTCCAGGTTTGCTTTGCCGCCACCACCTGCTGGCTGCTGAGCGGTGCAGCCACACACAATGCAACACATGACACACCCTCCGAACGGAGCTAGCATTGAAACACACAATGAAACATATGACATAACATCCAAAGCAGCGCACCATGGCGTTGAGCGCGTCCAGGTTTGCCTTCATGACCTGCTGGCTGCTGTGCCGCTCTCCTGTGCGCTGGTGGCGATCATGTGCCGCCCGTGAGTTGACAACATAAACAAGGCACCGCACCAACACCAAAACCAGCTGCACACCCACGATGCATACATAATGTAGCTTCCAGCACATTCACCACAGATGTTTATGCTGATCTCACTAACCATGGCGTTGAGTGCGTCCAGGTTTGCCTCCACCACCTGCGGCGCGGTGCCGTTCTCCTGCGCGCTGGTCGCGATCATGTGCCGCCCCTTGAGCGCGTCCGCGTAGCTGTAGAACAGCACACACTCGGCAGACGCCCCGTCACGCCCGCCGCGGCCCGTCTCCTGGTGATAGCTGCATCGCGGAATGCGACGTAGCGAGGGGCAGGCAGTGCATGTTAGGATCAATACAGAACACCACGCATTCGGCAGACGCACCATCACGCCCGCCACGGCCCGTCTCCTGGTGATAGCTGCGGGTATGCAGCACGCGTGGAAAGAGGACGAAAGGCAACAGGGATGAGACGTGCGGGTGGCAGTAGGAAGGATGTCCTGCCGGCAACAGGGGCGGCAGTGCAGCAGATGTGCTCACACTTGCCGCTCCTCTCAAGCCTCGCAGCTGCCAACCACACTCCCTACAATCTATGGCTTAGGCTGCGCATTGATGTTGCAGCAATGACCAAATCGGACGCCCGGACAGCAGCTCTCGACAGTCACCAGCAGCCTCCCTGCTAACAATTGCATCGAAGCCGCAAGCTGCACCGGCACGCACCCCTCCAGGCTCTTGGGCAGGCTGTAGTACACCACAAACAACAAATGTAACAAGACATGTCACGGCACATGTAACAGCCAACACATATGCACCAGCACGCACCCCTCCAGGCTCTTGGGCAGGCTGTAGTGCACCACGAAGCGCACGTCAGGCTTGTTGATGCCCATGCCAAACGCGATGGTGGCCACGATCACCTGCAGATCAGATTTGGCAGCACGAAGGCGTTACTGTCTAAGCATGGCAGCAAACAATGTGCGTGTTGAGCTTGTTGATGCCCATGCCAAACACAATGGTGGCCACGATCACCTGCAGTTGCAGCACAGAGTCAGCCACAGCACAAGACGTCACTGGCAGATTGGCTAGATATGGCGGCCAAAGTGTGCAGTGCAGGTTGTTGATGCCCATGCAAAATGTGATGGTAGTCACGATCACCAACAGATTTCAGGCGCAGATCAGCAAATTGAAAGGTATGGTGACTGGTGGATGCACGCTATGACGTTGAACAACAGACAGTGTAGACTGCTGCCGAATCGCCAATCCTCTGACCGTTACCTCTGATCTGAGCCTTCATAACGACAGCGCAGCAAGATGTTTCAAAGCGAGCAGCAGCTCATACACAGCAGTGGACAGCAGCGTGATGGATGCAGCTCCACGACTAAAAACAGCTGCTGCATACTGCGCCTGGCGCATCGCGCTGCATTCCTTGCTGGCCCCCAGCCAATGCTGTTATTGCATATACCCCCAGCCCCACCTGCAGCTCATCTCTGCTCCACGCAGACTGCACCTCCTCGCGCTGCTCAGCTGTCAGGCTGGCATGGTAGTGCCTGCAGGAACAGCAGCAGCAACAGCAGCAGCAGCCTGTCAGAGCGCCGTCATAAAGCACAGGCTGGCTGCCCTCAGCAAGCAGTTCTCGGCAGCGCCCTGCAGCCAGCTCAGCCATGCACATCGCAGTGCACTTGCAAGCAAGTATGCTGCCTTGAAGGATGCATGTGAGTTGGGCAGTTCAGCGACACTACGCTGCTCAGCACACGAGCACCATCTCATCGCTCCACTCACTCCACGCGCAGCTGACGCCCGTTGGGCTGCCGCATCTTGCGCAGCTCCGCAGCCAGCTCCTCTGTCTCACGCCTGCAAGCAAACAGCGTAGCCAGTGTGCGCAAAAGATTGTTGTATGTTTGTTGTATGTTTTGGCAAGCGGCAGGCACTATGCAGACAGTACATGATGCCGCACAAGCCCGCCACACAAGCCCGCCGCACCTGCTGAGGCAGTACACGATGCCGCAGGGTACCACGCCCCTGTTGGCTGCCGCGTAGCCCTGCAGCAGCGCCGCCACGTCCTCCGCTGCCTTGCGGCCCTTCTTCTTGACCACCTTGTAGCTGCAGGGCAAAGCAGCGCAAAGGCAGTTGCATATGTCAACATGTGCAGCAGCAGCGCAACAGCGCCTCCACGTCCTCAGCGGCCCAGCGGCCTTGCGGCCCTACTTCTTGACAACCTTGTAGCTGTGGTACAGGGCAACGCAGTACAAAGGTACCAATGCATGTGCAGCAGCACGGCATCAAGGCACAAGCACTTTTCGTATGCCCGGTCTGAGATGCAGTAACAGAGGCGCCCTGCATGGCAGTGTGATGTACGGGTTGGTACATGTCTTCCTCATCGTGCACAACTGGCAGGCGCACAGGTGACGGTGCGCTTTGCGCGGCCTCAACCTGCGCAAGCAGCGCGCAAGCCGCCTCACCGCAGGTTGGCTCTGTTGAAGCTGCTCTGAAACGTGACGCAGCGCGGCAGCGCCAGCTGCAGCCGCACGTCCTCCGCCACGCGCGCTGTTGCTGTGGCCGTCAGCGCCATCACGGGCACGTCGGGGAAGCGCTGCTTGAACACAGCTAGGCCCTTGTAGTCGGGCCGAAAGTCGTGGCCCCACTGCGGGTTGCAGCAGTCAGTTGAATCAGGGGGTCAGCTTTCAACTGGCAACTTCAAATGATCCGCCGTGGACCCACTGCAGGCCCATGTAGTTGGGCCGGAAGTGGCCTCACTATGGGTGATGAGTGCGATTGCATGATCCAGCAACTGGCCATGTTTAAAGAGACCCAATCTATGTGCTTGTAGTGCAATCCGGTTCGTGGTTCAACTGTGCTGCGGGATGCAGGTGCAACACAGTTGGTGTTGCTGCAGATCTTGCCGGGTGATGACACATGCAAACAGCTGGTTGCGCCGCAGCAGGCCGACACAACGCGCCTCCTCCACCACAGTTGTGTCCAGGCGCGGCAGCTGCTGCTTGATTTGCAATAACGCAAGCAGACCGCAAAAACTGCTGGCTGCCGCTGCACAGCGCCGCACAAGGCTCACGCAGTGCGCCTCGTCCACCATCATGGGGTCCAGGCTGTGCTGCTGCTGCAGCTGCTTCTTGCTTTTAATCACATGCAAAGCGCTAGCTGCCGCTGCACAGCGCCGCACCTGGCTCACGTAGTGCGCCTCGTCCACCACCACGCGGCCCAGGCGGTGCTGCTTGCTTTGCAACAACACATGCGCACCACAACAAAGCTGAAGTGCTGGCTGCGCACCGCCGCACCTGGCTCACGCAATGCGCCTCGTCGACCACCACCCTGTCCAGGCGGTGCTGCTGCTGCAGCTGGTTCAGCGCGCGCATGAGCACGTCGCTGCGTGCCACCTTCTCCGGCGTGATGTACAGCAGCCGCGTGCCTGCGGTGCCGTGCACAATGCTGCAAAGCGTGGCGGGCAGCAGGGTGCAGCACAACAGTTGGGTCAATAGCAGCGTGGCTGCGCGCCACATTTTCATGTGTGATGTACAGCAGCCGCGTGCCTGCGGTGCCGTGCACGATGCTGCAAAGTATGGCAGGCGCAGCAGAGCGCAGCAAAGGCAGTCACATTTGATAACAGCTTGGCCTGCACCACACCTTTGCAGCAGGTGCGGCGAGTGCAGTTTGTATGAGAGTGTGTCCACACAACAGATTACGGATGCTTTAACAGGGCAGGAGCAAGCACATATTTGGCAGGAGCAGCAGCCGGGCAGAGTCTGCAGGTTGTCAACAGTCGACTCGCTGTTTGTGCTGCCGCACAGCAGTCAGGCTCCTGGCAACCGTCTGCATGCACGACACAGCCAGCGCGCAGCTCACCCGTCGATGATGGCACGCTGCTGCTGCCAGTCCTGCTGTGCGCTGAGCGCCTCTGCAGGGATGCCGCTCTGCTGCAGGTGGTAGATCTGGTCCTGCGGGGCACAAGATACAGCAGTGCCAGCACAGGTGCAGAGATTATTGGTGAGACTGTGTTGTGACCCATCGACGCATTCCAACCTGCAACTCTGAAAATGCCCGGCATGCTGCAATCTGCACACCCTGGACAAGCACAAACCTGGGTCAGAGACACCAGCAGGCTGACCACAAATGTGGGACTGTGACTTACTGACTCATCATATCCAACTGCAGCCTCCAAACCCTTGGCATGTTGTAACCTGCACACCCTGGACAAGCACAAACCTGGATCAGCGACACCAGCGGGCTGACCACGATGGTGAGCCCGTCAGTCAAGCCGTGCTTGTTGGCCATCAGCGCAGGCAGCTGGTAGCACAGGCTCTTGCCGCCGCCTGTGGGCATGAGCACGAACACATCCTCTCCTGCCAGTGCGGCATTGATGATGGCCTCCTGGTGCATCCTGCGAAGGCACAAATGTGTGGTGGTGCGGCAGCGTGTGCACGGTGTTATTGAGGGGCCTTCAGTTGGTTTTTGTATCAATCACCTTCTGAGGCAACCTGCAGGGTGTTGCTGACACCAGCAACATGATGCGGCAGCAGGTGATGACGCAGTGGGTGTGTTGTTTACAGGGCATGAGCGCGTCCTCGCCTGCCAGTGCGGCGTTGATGATTGCCTCCTGGTGCATCCTGGGGGCATGTAGCATAGAAGTGGGTGGTGGTGCAGTGGGTGTGCTAACAGCAGGCATTAGTGTTTGCCAGATGGGCCGTGCGCAGGCAAGCGACACCAGATATGTGCACTGCGCTCCTACACGCATGGGAATGCGTCCGGCATGCACGGTAACTTCTTGTATATGCAAGCCACCGACGCCACGCCAGAAAGAACGGCTGCTGCTTCCCCCATGCCATTCTCCCTGCTCCCCACCTGAAGCCCTTATTGCCAAAGTACTCCTTCATCTTCTGCCCCTGCTGCTGCCGCCCCTGCTGCTGCTGCTGCCGCCGCCCCTGCTGGCCTGCCCCTCTCACCTGAAGCTCTTGTTGGACCAGAAGTACCCCTTCATCTTCTGCCGCAGCTGCTGCTGCTGCTGCTGCCACTGTTGCTGCCACTACTGCTGCTGCTGCATTCACTCGCCTCACCTGAAGCTCTTGTTGCCAAAGTACTCCTTCATCTTCTGCCGCAGCTCCCCCGTCCACGCCTGGCGTGCAGACCAGCGCCGCAGCACGGCAGGGTCTGCGCCAGCCACGTTGCGGCACTCCGGCAGCACACTGCTGACGCCTGCAAGGTTGAGAGCACCAAGAATAGCAACGGGGAGACGTAAGTGAACAGGCCGAAAAGTGTTGCGCCATTCTTGGGCGTGGGGGACTCAAGTCGAATTGATGGGATGAGACGCGAGCCACGTCGCGGCAGTCCGGCAGCACACTGCTGACGCCTGCTGAGCCACACAGTGTAGGCAGCAGTTGGCGGCACCAGGCACCAGCAGTGGCGAGGACGGAAGGATCCTAAGATTGCATGCAGGACTGCGTAAATGTGCTTGTGCAGGTGGGTGTCCTGCATGCCTGCCATGCTGCATTGTGCTTTTGAAGTATTGCTAGTGCGCTGCTGCAAGCTGCGCACAGCATGACAAGCACAGCTGCATCCAAGTGTTGCTGCCACACGACACAAACAGCATGAAGTCTGAGACAAAGCAAAAGCACTCATGCGCTCTACAACATGCATCCAAGCCATGAGCGCTGCAGCCTCCCCTCTCACCTGGCGCTGTTGCACTGCTGGCCTTGCGCACAACAAACAGACAAACCGAACCAAAGTGTTGCTGCCGGCACACGGCATCACACCACACAGCCCAGCCATCAGCACTGCTGTCTCCCGCCTCCCACCTGGTGCAGGCGCGCGCAGCGAGGGGCCTGGTGCACGCGCTGCGGCGCCGCTGTTGCCCCCTGCTTAACTGATGCTGGTGCACTGCTGTCCATGCGCACAACACACAGACCAACCCAACCAACCAACCAAGGTGTTGCTGCTGGCGCACGACATCAGCAGCAAAAACCCCACACCACCCAGCCAAATGAGCACTGGTGTGTCGAGCCTCACCTGGTGCAGGCGCACGCAGCGAGGGGTCTGGCGCATGCCCTGCAGCGCCGCCCAGGCCCCCAGCATCCCACTCCCGCACAACAGGTGGGCCACCAAAGTCGCCGCCAGCTGCTGCGCCCTGCATGCCGGCACCTGCGCTGCCGCCGAAACCATACGCGCCACCTCCACCAGCAGCACCAAAGCTACTGCCAGTTCCAGCTGCTGCACCCTGCATGCCGCCAGCTGCTGTGCTGCTGCCAAAGCCATATGCCCCTCCACCACCCACACCACCACCAGGACCACCACCACCAAAATTGCTGCCAGCGCCAGCTGCTGCACCAGGCCCAAAGCCAAAGCCATAAGCCCCACTGCTGCTGCCACCTGCTGCTGCTGCTGCTGCTGCTGCTGAGGAGCCGCCAGCGCCAGCAGCTGCACCAGCGCCAAACCCAAAGCCGTAGCTGCCCCCAGCAGCACCCTCCCCTGCTGCGCCGCCTGCTGCACTGCCACCGCCAGGGCCCGAAAAGCCATACGCACCCCCAGCAGCCCCACCAGCAGATGCTGCTGCTGCTGCGCCTGCACCAGCAGCACTGGTACCTCCTGCCCAGCCACTGCCCCCACCCTGCCCATTATTCAGCTGCTGCTGCCAGCTGCCACCAGCACCCTGCCACTGCTGCTGCTGCTGCCAGGGCTGTTGGGTGCTGCCGTCGGCAGCTGCTGCGGGTCCTGCAGTGGCCTTCTGGCGCACATGCTGTGTTGCAATGCTGTCAATGTCGATGTCAGCAAGGAAATCATCGTCCAGGTCATCAACTGCATCATCAACTGCAGCAGCATCGCCAGCGCCGCCTGCTCTGTTGCCTGGCGCACCTCCAGCCGCAGCAGCAGCATGGTTGTGTCCGCCTACTGCTGCTGCTGCGTTGCCAGGGCCCTGCTGCTGCCAGCTGCCTGCGCCCGGCCCTCCTGCTGCTGCTGATGCTGCTGGTGCCTGTAGGACGGCCGAACATGACAAGAGCGGCTGCTCAACAGGTGTTGGCTCAACCGAAACATAAAGTATGCAGGGTCAAGCGCACTGTCCCATCAGTGTGCAGCTGCTGCGCAAGCATCTGGGGTGAACCATGAGCATCCAGTGGTTGCTCACCTGCTGCGGCTGGTATGGCTGGTATGCCTGGCTGGCGTGGTTGCTGCTGCTGGGGCCTCCTGCAGGCGGTGGTGCCGGCTTGCGCTGCGGTGCGGGCGCTGCAGGAAAGGATGGTAGCAGGCAGCACGCGTGCTGTGTGTTGGTTCTGACGCAGACCTGTATCCTGAATGACTATGGCATGGTAACGTAGGCAACGCTACTGTAGCTGTTAAACAACAGCAGAAGCACAGTATGTGCAGTACGCAAACGTGTTTACGCTGTAGTAATGGGCCCCGCTGCGTACCTCTGAACTGTGACGCTGGCTTGCAGATGGTGGTCAGCAGCTGCAGGGAGGCAGGAGGCGGTATGGCAAGCAGTTGCTGGGGTGGGCTTCAGCATGACGCGCGCATGGGCCAACAGCAGTGCCCGACCCAGTTGATGACAACTTACACAAGCAGGCAATGACTGTGTGAACAGGATGCAGCTGAAGGTGCTGCTGCTGCTGCTGCTGCAGGAGCAGAACAGTCCTGGCCCACCTGACTCAACCTGCTGGCATCCAGTCCAGATGGCTTGAGTTGTGGCTGGTCGTCAGCAGCTGCATCTTCTGGTATATACGTAGAGTACAGGAAGCCCCAACTACGGCCATCTGGTCGAGCAAGCTGCTTCAGCTGCTGACTGATGTCTGTAGTTCTGCACTCTGTAGCAGGCATGGCTGGCGAACGCTGCTACCGGCGGCCCTGCGGCATCAGCATGCTTTATTGCTTTTCATTGCTAGAAACCCCAATCATTGAAAGGGCAAGTGCAGCTCGTGTGACACACCAACTAGTGCTTGGTGTGTTGAATCGCGTATGCAAGATTTCAATGCGGCGATCACAAACTCCAAACAATATTCATTTGATATAAGCTAGCAGCTGCTCACGAAGGTGCTTTGTTGGTGTAACACATTTCAAAAGCATGCTGCGGTGTGCTGTGGTGGGTTTTGACCACACGGCATGATGAAAGCGACCTGTTGTTTCAGACATACTATGCATCGCGTTGATGAGCATTACACAAGTGTTTTGTTGCACCCCATGCTGGCAGCTGTCACCAACTGGGCAGCTCTGCTGATCAGCTGCGGGTGACATCACAACGCTGACGTCACGCCACGCTGTTGGTGATGCTCCTGCTTCTGGCCCTACTTTGGTAACTGGGTAACTGGTTGGTAACTGCTGCCATGACTTCACGATACTGCAATGGCAACGACTTGCAGCTGTGGATGACACTAGTCTGGGTGGGGAGCTCTCAAAAGTGCCAAAAGGCCGCCTAGCGGCTTGGCCCTGCACAGGCCCTGTGGGCACTATGTGCTGCAAGCATGTTACAACAGACGAGGGTCACTCCTAACAAGATAGCCCCACCATGGTGATTGAAAGGCACTCAACGCACAACAAGCGCCACCTGCGTCTGGCACGACGCCCACTCCCACGTAGCAATTGTTTCCTCTTGTAAGGAGAGGCTTGAAGGGGACCAACACATACGTACACACAACACAACGCACTTGCTACTGTACTGGGGGATTTGGGCTGCCAGCTGCTTGCAGGAGCCGCAGGCAGCGCTGCTCCAGCAGTGCAAGCACCTGCCGATCTACAGCACTGGCCTGAAACTGCTTCCATGGGATGATGGTCCCGCCCCAGCTGCTGCCACCAACGCTGCCAGTGCTGCTGCTGCTGGCAATGGCGCTGGGTCAGGTGTAGCTGCTGCAGCTGCTGACAGGGTGCGGCACACGGGCTTGTGCTGCTTCCAGTGCGCACTCTGGCAGGCGCGAGAGCAGTACCTGCACCCAGGCCGCGTACAAGATGTGCTTGATTATATTGTAACATCATGCTTGCTGTGCATCCCGCCACTTACAACATGATGCTGCGACTGGCAGGCAATGTACATCAGGAGCCAAAACAAGCGGCGGCACCTGCTGTATTTCAAGCGCTGTATGTCAAGTTGCTCCCAACCTGCAGCCTGGCATGTATCTGCCAAAAACAGCAGAAAGGTGCAGCAACAGCCCTTGGGTCTGTTGTGATACTGTGGTTCCCCCAGAACTGCAGTGCTGCTACCACAACTATCAATCAACAACCTCGAGTCTACACAACGCAGTTCGCCACCCACCTTGCAGTCCTGCAGCCAGAACACACGCAGCCCCTGCGCGCCACCAGCGCCCGCTCACTCGGCCCATCACTATTGCTGCAGCCTGGGTTGTTGCAGCACCAGCCCACAGGCAGCCCCGCCAGCAGCTGCTCAGACAGCTGCAGTGCGTCCTGCGGCAGCTGCTGCAGCGCCCCATAGCTGCACAGCACGTGCCACAGCTGCTCGCAGCTGGTTGCAGCAGCAAACTGAGCACGGCAGCGCTCGTGCTCAGCATCAGAGCTGCTGCTGTCGCCGAAGGTGGGCCCTGGGGAAGGTGCTAGTGTGCGGCCCTGTGCAAGCAGCGCATCGGGCAGCAGCAGTGCATATGACAGCGTGCTGCACACAGTGCTGGCCTCACCCCACATGTCCAGCGATCGTGAACGCAGCTGCTGCATGGCTCCTGCTGCTTCTGAGTGCTCTCCACAGCAGCACCTAGCCAAGCCCTGGATGCACCCGAGGTGGCCGGCAGCATTGCTGGCTGCTGTGCCAACGAACTCCACTGCTGCTTGCATGTCACGGCCGCTTGATTCAAAGCCCGCAGCAAACATCTGCTCAAGGTTTTGAGCAGATGCAGGGCTAGGCCGCGAGCTAGCTGTGTCTGTGAAGTTGCGCAAAACATCCAGATCATTCCGAGCGAAGTCGCACGCACGCTGCAGCTGCAGCGCGCGCACGCGCAGCCAGCGTGCCAGCAACAGCAGCACCGGCAACAGATCAGCAAGCGCGCTGCTGCTGCTGGCCCGGTTGTTGCCGAGGGCCATGGTGCGCTCAAAAGACAGCGCTGCGAGCTGCTTCCATGCTGCTGCAACACCTTGATCAGTGCCTTCGGTGATGCGATCAAACTGAGACGGCTGTGAAGTTTCTCTGTAGCTCCACTCCACCGACTTGCTCGCTGGAAAGGCCTTGATGACGCTGCACAGCAGCGGCAGCTGCGCCTGCTGCAGCAGCGCCCATATGTGGTTAGCCTCAATGCTGCTGCTGCCGCTGCTTGGCAGCAGCAAGCACTGCAGCTGGCTGGCTGCTGCAGCGCCTGCATTGAGGTGCAGCGCCACCATATTTGCTGCAGCGTCATCCACTGAGTGGTCCAGCTCTACGGCTGCCAGTGCACGCATGCAGCTCTCAAGGGCTGCTGTCACCTCCATAGCCAGGCTGAGCCGCTGATCGCTGCTGCTGCCGCTGCCGCCGCCGCCGCCACTGCCCCTGCTGCTGCTGCTGCTGCTGCGGTTGTTGCTCTCTTCGCAAGCCCGCAGGATGCTTGTCAGCTTGCCAACAAGTTCAGGCAGCAAGTCTTTGAGAATGCTGGCAGGCCCGCTAATTGATGGCTGAGATGCGGTGGCTGAAGATCCTGCACCATCAGCTGCCTGTCCGGTGCTGCTGCTGCTGGTGGTGGGCCTGTTTGGCAGCAGCTGCCGTACCAGCAGCGCCCACTGCCGCAGCGCTGCCTGCCACACCTCCTCAGGCTCACTGCAGTGCCTCAGTGCACACTGCAGTGCTGCATCTGCCAGCTGGAAAGCGGTGCGACCCATCATCCGATCACCTACACGGTATGCGACTTGCTCTGAAGTTACACCGTAAGCGCCGGCCAGCTGCAGCAACTGTGCCGGCAGCCACTGCAGCATAGCCAGGCGATTCGCAGCAGCTGCAGGCACTGCCTGCTGCTGAAGCCAGTACGGCAGCAGGTCCTCAAGCACAGCCAGGGTGGAGAGCATGTCATCGGTGCTGATGTGCTGCTGCCAAACATGCTCCTGCTGCTGCCAGAGGCGATAAGCGCTACTGCCCAGCAATGCCTCCGCAACCTGTTGCTGCTGCTGCTGCTGCTGCTGCTGCTGCTGCTGTTCAGCCTGGCTGGCAGGCGCAGCATCATAGGAGTGTCCCTGCCGTGCTTGTCGCTGTTGCTGCCGCTGCTGCTGCGCCTGCTGATACTGCTGCATCTGTGCACGCAGCACCAGCAGCACCAGCAGCAGAAACTCGCTGCTGGCCTTGAGGCGCTGTAGGTGAGGGGCAACGTCATCTCTGCAGCTCCAATCTGCATGTGCGTCATCCTGCAGCTGCTGAATCATCTCCAGTGCAAACAGCGCTGCGGCCTCCACCATGGGCTGCTGCTTGATGCCGCTGCTGCCTTCACTGGCAGCAGTTACCTTGCGCAGCAGAGCCACTGCCAAGCGCGCTGTGGGTGCTGCTAGGGCTCCTGCTGTTGCGGATTTAAGGCTGCCTTGCGGCCACATCTTAGCCACCGCCAGTGCCAGCTGCAGCAGTGCTGCTGCCCTGCACATGTTAAGCGCCCCAGACCAGCCAGCCAGCTGGTCTGCGGTGCTGCTGACTTCTGCTGTCAACTTGGAAAGCAGGCCTGATCTGCTGACCTGCTGCGCTAGCTCCAGTGCAGTTGCAACTGGCATACTGCTGCTTAGGGGTTCCTCTTCTTCCCCGCTGCTGCTGCTTGGAAGGTGAGCTGCGTACATGAAGTGTGCTGTGTTCTGCAGCAGCAGCACTGTGGTTGTCATGGTGCTGCTGCTGAAGAACTTGGCGATGGAGCTCCTGCTCGTGCGCATGGCGAACTGCAATTCAGCCTTCTCTGCTGCTAAGCATCTGCATGCTAGCGATCCAAGGTGCTCCAATAGCGGCGGTTTGGGAACGCTGGAAGAAGGCCTGAGGCAGAATGTGGGTGGCTCATACACCTGCAGCAGGCCAGCCAGGCGCGACGCTGCAAGGCCCACACTATCCCAGTCATCTTCTGTCCAGTCTTTGAGATTAATCAGCCTTTGCAGCTCGTCGTCGATGCCCTGCCACGCTTCCAACGCATCCATCAAGGGCTCTTCGGCAACAGATGGCTCCATGCTAAGTGCAGCAGACTAAAAAAAGACCTGTGCAAAAGGAAGGAGGCGATTGGCTTGACTCATCAAGATTTGCGATTGATGCAGCGAGTCGCAGCAGGACGAAACCCTGGACCCTTTGTGTGTTCTGTGTGCACGTAAGTTCCCAAACATTGCACCGCGAGTCTAACATTATCAAAAGAAGTTTGTATGAAGCGACCTGCCCGAGCGACCATGACGAGACGGCAACACTGTCAGGCATGCTGCTGTCGCCCAGGCTGGGCGGCCCTGCTACCGCGCGCACGGGATGTTATATATTCTTATATAAGAACGGACGATTTGTAAAATTTTTGTGCAAGTGTGACCAAATGTAATTGTTTGCAACACCCTCATCCTACAACCAGACGCGGATTTTTACTACTGCTCGTTTCAGCGTTACACGGGGCCCAAAACCCTGCCCTATAAAAGCCTATTTACAGAGTTGCAAGAAAGACAATGCAAAATCTGTCTGCAACACAAGGCTCACTCACACCGCGAAAGGCAATGTACTGCCAACGTTGGGTTAAACAATAATGAAAGCCTTGGACATTACTGTAGCACCAGAGTAACGTTCAAATGCCTGCAATATCAAACGAATGCACCTGCCAGTGGTTCAACCGCCATCAAATTGCACATGAAACACAGAGCACCACGGCAGCTCTTTGGAAGGTGCATGCAAGCAACTGTCTAAGGCTGCTGCAGGCATTTCTGTGCTGTACACAGCTCGAGGAATTGCGCTGAAACTGCCTGTACTGGTACAGCACCTGCAAACGCTGGCGTGTACGTGCGGTTAACTTGCCAAAACATCTCCCATCATGGTGCACTGCTGCACTTGGTACTTCCGGAAGGTGCCACAGCTGAGGTGCAGTGCAATAACGCCACCGAGCTCGAGGCACGGACTGCAGCAGCACACATCCTGCCGATTTCCGTCAGCAAGGCCTGAGATGGCAAGCGTGTCACATAGAAGTCTGTGACAGTCCAGTCTCACATACGATGCCATGGCCTTGGCTGGCCAGCAGCACCTGCTTCGCTGCGTTTGGATGACTCGCAAAAAACACAACCCACACGCACCATAAAAAGCAACAACAGCGCAGCCTGCCAGCCAATAAGCGTAATGCCTCCTCCAGCAGCAGCAGCAGCAGCTGCTGCTGCTGGGTGCCTGCCGCACTGCATCCGTGGCCTCGGCCATCTTGCTCTAATCGCGGATGTCCTTGGCGAAGCTGCTGCTGCTGCTGCTGCCGCTGCCGTTGACCGCCGCCTATGCTGCCGCGCTGCGCCCTTTGCCCTTGGGCATCTTCTTGCCGTCATCGCGGATGTCCTTGGCGCTGTAGTAGTGCGGCGCGATCTCCACTAGCCACTCCGGCTTGATCTCACTCACCTGCAGCGCACAAGCAAACATAGACACAATGGAGTGTTAGCGTAGAGACTACATTTTTGGTGAGTGCGTCCTTGGCGCTGTAGTAGTGTGACAATCTCCACAAGCCACTCCGGCTTGATCTCGCTCACCTGCGGGTGCACAGGCGTGTGGGTGTGTGCACATATATGGCGGCGTAAGTATGTGCGTGTGCAGGGCAGGCAGGGGTTGGTCTGCACGGTACAGTTTGCAGCAAAACACACAACAGCTACTGCAGCTGCTGCTGGTCCTGTACTCTGATAGCCTGCTTGCATGCCATGAAGTACAAACCCGTTTGAACCTCACCGTGCGCATGAACTCCTTGCTCGTCAGCACCAGCTCATGATAGATCACCCAGCGCGGCAGCACCTCCTTGCTGATGCTGCTGCCGGGGTGGATGGACACGGCGGTGGGGTTCTTCACGGTGCGGTAGCCGCCGTCCTTCTGCAGCCGGGCGCAGTGGTAGAAGTACCCAGCCGCAATGGACTTGCGGATCGCGTCTGCGGGGGCGGCGGGAACAATCAGCAACAGTAGAGCAATGATTTGAAGCAGTTGAGGTGTGACATGACCTCACTATTGCACAACACACACATCACCGAGATGGCCAGCACTATACAAATAACATCAAACCCATGGGCATGGCAGCAGCAACAGTAGTAGCAGCAGCAGCAGCAGCAGCAGCAGCGCAGCCTAGTTCTCGCTGTCGCTGGCTAGCTGCGTCTTCACGAGCTCCATCAGGTTGGTCAGCTGCCATACACATGTGCCACACGTAATGCACCGCACCGCTATTAACCACTACTCTCCAATCACC
This sequence comes from Scenedesmus sp. ARA3, assembly GCA_004335835.1. Lineage (NCBI taxonomy): Eukaryota > Viridiplantae > Chlorophyta > Chlorophyceae > Sphaeropleales > Scenedesmaceae > Scenedesmus > Scenedesmus sp. ARA3. Next base: position 4,589 of record RWJK01001238.1, on the reverse strand, counting down.
ACTCTGAACATAACAACCATCCATACATCAGCAGCAGCAGCAGTAGCAGCAGCACCAGCAGCAGCAGCAGCAGCAGCAGCAGCGGCGCACCGTAGTTTTCCGAGTCGCTGGCCAGCTCAATTTCTACTCGCTCCATAAGGTTGGTCAGCTGCTCGCGGATGTCCCTTGCGCGCTTCATGCTGCGCAGCTGCACATAGTTTTCAAAGCACCACTGGCTGCTGAAGTCTGACTCTGCCCAGCCCTGCAGCAGCAGCAGCAACAGCGGGGAGGGCACGTCAGTTACATGTCACAAGCAGCTGCACGTAGTTCTCGGAGCACCACTGGCTGCTGAAGTCTGACTCGGCCCAGCCCTGCAGCAGCAGCAGCAGCAGCGGAGGACACACGTCAGTTACATGTCACATGCAGCTGCACGTAGTTCTCGGAGCACCACTGGCTGCTGACGTCCTTAGATACAGCCCGATCCTGCAGCAGCCCAGCAGCAGGGGTGCAGCAGGCCGGCACAAACGCTAGCGATGTGTGCACGCTGCAGTGCAGTTCTCACAGCACCACTGGCTGCTGAGGTCCAACTCAGCCGAGCCCTGCAGCAGCAGCAGCAGCAGCAGCAGCAGCAGCAGCAGCAGCAGGGGTGCAGCAGAGCGGCACATGTGTGCGCCACACCCGCATGACAGAAGGTGCTAAGACATGCAGCATGACACGAGTACAGCAATCTACACCAGCAGCGGCTGTTGTGACTGTACACAACACAGCAAAACACCCAGCCGCACCTGGTACACGTGCAGCAGCTGGATGTGGTCGCCCACGTTGCCCCTTGAAAAGGCCCTGTGCGCGTTCTCAGCATGCACCGCCTTGTCCTTGGGGCGGTAGAACACAGCACTGCCAATGGACACCATGGCACATATACTGGCCACCTCCTCGGAGACCTGCAGCAGTGTGCGCACAGCATGGCTTTGTTAGTGTGCAGCACCTTGTCAGCGCTAGGACATCGCTCTGCCGATCAACACGATGGCACAGATACTGGCCACCTCCTCGGACACCTGAAACAGGCAAGTGATGCAGAGCAGTGTGCGCAGCATGTTCAGCACCGCCTTATCCTTGGGGCGGTAGAACACCGCGCTGCCAATGGACACCATGGCACATATACTGGCCACCTCCTCGGACACCTGCAGCAAGCACATCAAGGACATACAAGGAGGTGATGGCTAGAGAAGAGCAGCAGTCACCTGTTTCATGCTTTCAGGCAGGACACCATGGCACATATGCTGGCCACCTCCTCGAACACCTGCAGCAGGCAAAAGGAAGAGCAGTGCAGCGTGTCTTGTGCTTCCGGAACAACCCAGCACTCCCCATGGAGAACATGTTGCATGAAGAGGTTTCATGACGCACCTTGTATGTCTCGCTCGCCAGCAGCGCCTTGGACAGCATGGGGTCCAGCGGGAACTCCGCCATGCGCCGCCCCAGCTTGGTCAGCTCCCCGCGGTCGTTGAGGCCCCCAAGCGCATACAGCTGCCATGACAGGACGGAATGTTGTGGAAAGCAGCAGCAGCAGCAGTGGCGGCGAAAGCAGTTGACTATGAGTGGAGATGGACAGCAAGGTAGGCAGCAGCATTTGTCATACAACATAGATGCAATGTGCCCGCCCGCTCAAGCAACAAGCAGCAGCCGCAAGATGTGTTGGCGGCGCGCCCTCGCACGGCAGTGCGGCGGCGCAGGCGCATGCAGTCGCAGCTACAGCACTTGGCTGAAATTTACAGCAGTGCAGCAGCAGCAGCAGCAGCAGCAGCCTGCTGCATGGCCGCCCTCTTACACACCACTGCGCCCACACCTGCTCCAGCGCCCGCAGCAGGGCCTCTGCCGGGGGCGGGTCCATGAAGTCAAAGTTGACCAGGTCATGAATACAGTGCATCTCACAGCCCAATCGGGTCACTTTTGACAAAGCAGCAGCAGCGGCTGTCCCTCCAGCGCGCGCAGCAGCGCCTCTGCTGGTGGCGGGTCCATGAAGTCAAAGTTGACCAGGTCGTGTATCAACACCAGCATGCGCTGAAGGCATGGTGATTGTGTATAACACATGGTCAAACAACAGGAGATAACCCCTACCTGCTCCAGCGCCCGCAGCAGGGCCTCTGCCGGGGGCGGGTCCATGAAATCAAACTTGACCAGGTCGTGCAATACATATTTACTGGCCGTGCTTTCCTGCGCCCCCGCCCAAACACCACTTCATTTCTCACCTGCTCCAGTGCGCGCAGCAGGGCCTCTGCGGGCGGCGGGTCCATGAAGTCAAAGTTGACCAGGTCATGAATACAGTGCATCTCACCGCCCCATTAGGTCACCTTTTGACAATGCAGCAGCAGCGCCTCTGCTGGGGGCGAGTCCATAACTCAAAGTTGACCGGGTCGTGTATCAACACCAACATGTGTATAAGGCATGAAGATCAAACACGTGGTCAAAAGAACAAGAGACACCCCGCACCTGCTCCAGTGCCCGCAGCAGCGCCTCTGCGGGCGGCGGGTCCATGAAGTCAAAGTTGACCAGGTCGTGTATGCCGAGGCTCTTGAGCAGCAGCACCACGTTGGCCAGGTTGGTGCGCTGGATCTCGGGCGTGGTGTTGTCGTCCATCTCGTGCTGCAAGGCAGCAGCAGCGGCGGGAGCAGCCAAGTTAGACTTGGAGTCATGCACAGTCAGACAGCACACCTATTGCGATCCTTGAGTTCATATTTGACAGTACAGCGCCTCGTGCTAGCTGCAGCATGCCTGCAAAATGTTCATGCCATCTCAAATCCCCCCTGTTCCTTCTGCGGCCAGCAGGCCAGTACTCACCCCATAGGCGTAGGCGGTGTACACCCAGAAGCACTTGCCGTCCCTTTGCCAAGTACAGAGCCATCCGCTAGCTCCATCGCGTCTGCACATGCCTACACATCAGTTCATTTGCCCCCTGTCTTCAGCAGCTAACAGCCAATCAATCACCTCGTACGCGTAGGCGGTGTAGACCCGGAAGCACTTGCCGGGCGCGGTGCGGCCTGCGCGGCCCGCCCGCTGCATGGCTGAGGCCTTGCTGATGGGAGCCACTAGCAGCGACTCCATGCCGCTGCGGTTGGGCAGCAGCAGCAGCAGCAGCAGCAGCAGCGCAGGCATGAGATGGGCGGCTGTGTGAAGCAGCGCAGATGGGCCACCAGCAGCAGCTCCATGCTGCTGCAAAGGTGCGAGTTAAAAGCGATGTAGCGATGACACATGTGTGGCATGTGTGTGGCATGTGTATGGCTGTGAGGCAAGTGCAGAAGAGCGCAGGACTGTGACAGGCATTTCTCTAGTGTGTGCAGCACGGCTTGTGTGTGCGGCGCAGGGGTTGAGACACAACAAATGCCGCGCATGCTTGCGGCTTGCGGCCTACTTACGTGCGCGGGTTGTACTCATTCTGCTTAGCAAACCCGGGGTTGTCGCAAACTTGCACCCATCTTCTAGTGCATAACAGCTAGGTGTTGATGTAATGCGATGGTGCAACTCACGTGCGCAAGTTGTACTCGTTCTGCTTGGCAAAGCCAGAATATCAACACACGAATCAACAAACACACAAAACGCGGCGCTTGCTTGCGGCCCACTCACGTGCGCGGGTTGTACTCATTCTGCTTGGCGAAGCCAGGGTCCACCACGTAGCGGATGCCGTCGATTGTCAGCGATGTCTCCGCAATGTTTGTGGCCAGCACCACCTTGCGCGCACCCTCAGGCGTTGTCTCAAAGATCCTGGCCTGCGGCAGCAGCAGCAGCAGCAGCAGCAGCAGTACCGTGGCCTGTCAGCACAGTCAGCAGTGCAAGGATTGGGTGGGAGGCATCTGTGCACTGCTGCACTGCTTGCGGCGGGACTAGACTGTGTTCCTGGTCTGTGTCCCTGTCGAATAACTGTTGTGACAACAGTCACGAGCCGGCAAACGTTTTGTACACATGTTCTGCAGGCAGAGCCGGTGTGCTGATGCCAGCAAGGCAGAGTGAGCATACCTGCGCAATCAGGCTGCAGTGGCATCTACATGTGGCACAAGCGAGCCCAGACAGGCCTACTCTTCAGGCTCCATCTGCTGCAATACTTTTGCTGTGGAACCCCCATAATGTTTGCTGTACAGCAAGATTTCCAACAGAGCTGCGGTGCCCAACTGCCCAATCAGCAGCAGCCCACCTGCATGTCTGACGGCAGGTTGGCGTAGATGGGCGCGATGATCAGCTCAGCAATGCGCGTGCCCAGGCCGCGCGTGCGCGACTTCAGCAGCTCCTCTGCAGCCTCAATCTCCTCCTGCGTAACACGAATAATAGCAGAATGCACGGACAGCGTAACGGCGGCAAAAATGGTCAGATGGGGCCTTGATCCAAAAAATGACAAAATGTGACCACGGCAGGACTCGAACCTGCAACCCTCAGATCCGAAGTCTGATGCGCTATCCATTGCGCCACGAGGCCAGGAGAAAACCGTCGCATGCCATAACTCAGCATAACGCCTATATGAACGCAAAACTGTCATTTTTCAAAATAACATAGGCGGCCTGTGCAGCTTCACGTATAGACAGAATATACCTAGCCGATACATTGCTGCCGCAGCTGGTGGCATG
>RWJK01001237.1:71859-89359 GCA_004335835.1 Scenedesmus sp. ARA3 | reverse complement strand
TCAGCACCAGGCACGACATCATGGTCCCTGAAGTATTTGCTTGGCTGGTGTTCGGAATGATAGGCAACAGATACGGCCCAATAATTGCTCGCCATGGGGCAGGCGCAGGCCAGCACAGCAGGGAGCCTGCTACCAGCAGGTGGCTTGACGCAGCAGAAGATTTGCACTCCAGGGTGCCAGCTGAAGCAAGATCTGCTGTAAGAGTTTTTCACGCATAGAGGCCGACACAATGGTACAGTCTGTAGCGAGAGCACAGGCCTGCAGCTCTGCCGTGTTCAAGGCGCAGCGCCTTCTGCTGCTCTGGCTACTGCAAACATACGCATGGCGCAGCTGCACTGGCAAGCTGCGCCTGTCGCCAGGTCATCACTTTGACTTACCCTCAGTGATCTAGGAATGAATGCGTCAGTTGCATCACTGCCCATTCAGCTCCCAGCAAACAGGGGCTCTGCTGAAAGCAGGTGCTTCGTCCGTTGATGCGCTGCTCTGTCGCACTCGCAGGGTGATCCTGCATCTGCTTGTGAGGCGTGTTTGCTGAGGCATCACGCGTGATGACATGCGCAAGCAGTGCTGGCAGAACTCACAGCAACTGCTGATGCCTCATCACGCTGCAGCTGCAGCCCAATGAAGGACATGCATGCAAGATGATGATAGCTGGCTGCTGGAAGTGCAGCAGGCTGCGGCTCAGCCACGAGGTTCCAGGAGAGCGCCAGCAGCCGAGAGGGCAGCAGGTCATGAACAAAAGGTGTGAGGCAGGGCTTGCAGGAACCACGGCAAAGGGGGGCGCCAGGCAGCACCAGCTGGTGCACCAGGCCTGCAGGCAGCCCCTGAAGTGCACAGTGCGACAGCAAGCGTCTTCGGAGCAGTTGCTGCACAGTGCATGGCTTGGTCAGCCTGTAATCAGCAGCATGTTGTGCAGGGGACCTGGTAAAGTGTGCGAGCACTGTTGCACATACTTGAACGGCATCAGCAGCAGCTTGCAGGATGCGTTATTGCTGTTTGAAATGCAGAACGTTCCCAGCCGCAATGGATTCTGGTAGCAACACTTATGGTTGCACTGCTCACCAGTGATGAGCACTATGTGAGTGCCACTGTATCACTGCCGGTGCGCACCTTAGCATGCTAACACCTGTGCAAGCACTCCCTTTGATAATGACGTGACGCGGGTGACCGCCCATGCAATGCCAGGCAATGTCGCAGTATCCTACAATTGTTGATGTCGAGCTGATTCAGTTTAGCGCCTTGCATGCAGCAGTATTCGCGACCTTCCCGCCACTGAGGGCACGTGTGAGGGACGTCCTAGCCGTCAACAGCCCTCTGCATGCGTAGATATCACTAAATAGAGAATACATTAAACATAATTCATTGATGGCAAGTGTTTTGAAGAAGGGCACGATGATGACTGATGCGTGATGCCATCTACAGAACGCAGGTAGGTGCCCAGGCCCAAGGTGCTGCTTTTCCCTTCCAGGCTGATGTGCTGCGTACTGCTGCCATGACAAGTGACAGATGCATTTTTATGCACAAGCTTGAACACTGGCCTGAGCATCAGCTCATCGTTTACGTCTGTCAGCAGTTGGCAACAGTCGCCTGTTGTGTCTGCAGGCTCAAGTCTTAAGGAAGTAGCAGGCCCCACTGGGCCAGGCACGCCCCACCTCTGTCAGCTGGGGGACGATGCAGCAGCCACGATTGGTAAGCACAAGAGGGGCAGAACTCTTTGGCAGCAGCTCCCTAGCTGCTCCTTAGCGTGGATACGCACTGCAGGTGCAAGCAGCAACAGTAGCAGCGCGCACTGTCAGTGGCAAGCTGTCAGTGGCAAGCAGCCTGGTCGGTGCATTGCATTCCTGGTGTCTCACAGGCAGTTGACAGAAATATTCTTCGCTCTATTGACGTGGCTGAGTTGGCCGACATCTTTGCTGCAGCAACACGCAACAATGATTGCAGCATTGCAGCTGCAGCGGCTTCATGACAAAATAAGCAGCTTGAGTGCTACAAACTATGCATGGTGGCCAATCGCACTAGTTTCACACATGCAAGATTGCTGCAACACATTGTTTGTTTGTGGCACACCCATTCAAGGATGTTCCTGGTCTTATAGCAGCTTGGTGATGCATCTCCTGCTGAACTCTTCATGCTGCAGGCTGGCCCCAACAGCAGCAACAGCGCCATGATTGCCACCACAACCAGGGCTGTAGGATCTAGAAGGAAACGCAAGCCGCAGGTGAGGGTTGAAGGCACAAGAGGTGTATATATAGGCTTCAGTTGTGCATTTGCTGCAATCAGGTGCGAGGGCACCACGTTCTGTCTGAGAGCACAGAATGATCAGCTCACACGCAAGCGCCGCAGCAACGGCATGTAGCCTTCAACGTTGTTGGTGCCTTTTGGTTTCTTTGGCATGATAAAAAACGTCAAGGAGTGTACTTTCGATTATGCGTCACCCCATTCTCAGCTGGTTGTGTCACCTGCACCGTAAAGCGGTGCTTTCCTGCAAGCCAGTGTGCCCTATAACATTGCTGAAAATGCTGCTGCTGTGCAGGCCACAAATGCGTGCACTTAGGCTCATAAGGTTGAGCTTCAGCTCCGCACCTTCCTGCAAAACACCACTGCTTGGGCTTGCAAATCTCACCCCCTGGTTTCCTGCAAGCTGCCCGCATCCTGCCTTCCTTGGTTCCTCATGCTCCAGGGCACAAACACGTGCGCAGCTAATTATATATGCCATCTGCCTGAGCGCTCCGCGTCTTTGAGTGCTACTGTTGTTGTATGCAGGACAAGCACGGCATCGTATGTGCCAATCTGCCAGCATGTCCTGCTGGCAGCACTGCTGGAGTGCATGCGCAGTTTTGCGCTGGCTTGCTCTTGTCTGTCAACCCGCTTGCTCAAAAACCCTGCTGTTTCATTTGCCCTGGCTGCATCAGGCGGAGGAAGGGGACCTTCAAGACATGGATGTTGGCAAGGCGCAGCAGCAGCAACAGCAGCAGCGGCGGCTTGATTCAGTTACAGACGACAAGAGCGACGGTGACCAGATCTGCCAGCAGCAGCGGGCATGCACCACCTGGTGCCTTCTACCACCTGGGGGCTGCGTTTCTCCGTGCAGCCTGCAGCGCGCTCGGCCTGCCGCCTAAAAACGCCAACACGCATGTGCGTGCAACTGAATGTGTGGTGTTTGACTGTAGCAGGCTGTCTCTGTGTGTCTGTGTGACGGAGACCACACCAGCCATCTCCTACTCAGCGTAGCGTACAATGCACAGCCTCATGCTGCAACACAGAGTGCGGATGCACACCAATGAGCAGAGTACAACATCGTGTTCGCTGCGCTATGACAACAGCGCACCAGCTGCTCTAGCACAGTGTACAGTGTGAACAGAATGACAGTCTCATGTCGCGAGCATGCTGTACTACTGTGCTCTCTGCATACGACTTGCCCTTGCGCAGCACCAGACAGAACAGCAAGCAGGTGTGTTTCTTGAATGACGCAAACTTCAAGGCCATGTGAATTTCATGACCAACAACAGTACTTCGCTGATGTGCTTCCAACTCCATCTGTCCTGTTGCAGGTCTGTTCTAAGCTGCTGTCAGCTGAGGGCTTTTCGCCACAGGAAGCTGAAGACGCAGGGCAGCGGCGAATGGCAGCAAGGCCGCACGGCGCAAGCTGCCGCAGCAGGGCGCTTCATCAGGCGTTGCGGACGCAGCGACGCAGCAAAGGCGCAGCAGCAGGGCTGGTCAGGCAACAGCAGCCGCAGGGAGGGTTGCGCAAGCAGTAGCAGCCCGGGCGCAGGCAGCAGGGCGTGGCAGCAGGGCTGACAGGGCAGCAGCAACCCAGGCGGCGGCACCAGTGCGGAGAAGCACAGCTGACAGTGCAGCAGCAGCCAAGGCCGCCGCAGCCCAAGCGGCGTCAGCAGCAGCAGTCAAGGCGGCAGCGGCGCAAACGGCTGCAGCAGCAACAGCCGAAGCAGCAGCAACAGCGGCACAGGCAGCGGCAGCAGCAGCAGCCCAGGCAGCGGCAGCGACAGCGGCAGCAGCCCACGCTGCAGCAGCTGCAGCAGCAGCTCATGCGTAGCTGCAGGGGTGACCAGGTCTAGCTAAGCGGCTGCAAGGGCTGTAAATGCATGCCGTCTGGCTGATCATGTCATGTCATGGGCTTGAGGTTGGCGGGCTCATCTAATTCATTGTCATGCGCTTTTACAATCACGCCTGCATTTGTCTTCTGCACCTTTCTCTAGTAAAAATGGACAGTGTGCAGGCTACATTAAGCCCACCGTGTGATCCTGCATCTCTACTACTTAGTGAGAGGATGTGTCTGGCAGTGATGCAGGGCTTTTGTGTGCCAGTAACCTTGTTGCTGGCTCAATTGAATAGCAGTGCCACTGCCCAACGGTTGGGCGGTGCTACATGCACACCGTGAGTTGCAGGTGCCTTGTTTGTTTGTGGCAAGAGTTGTGTGGCGGTGCAGGCTTGCACTTTGTGGCTAGCTGCATCCATCGTGGGAAGTGCAATCTGGCGGCCAGCAGCGTGATCTGTTTATAACTGACGAGGCAGATGAGCTTGGCAATGAGTCATCCATCGAGTTGTGATCAGTACGACACTCTCCACCAATCCACAAGCCTCAAAATAACATGATGCACAACCGGCACACCACCGTTCACCACAGTCAGATCGTTGCACAAACTATGCCTCTGTTGGCCCCTAACATCCAGCCTCCTGGATGTCAGGCTTGAAAAGGCTCAACCCAAATAACCGCAATGCTGTGGCAGGTGGCGCCGCGCCAGCAATATTGCTATGCATGCCAGTGCAGCGGCTGCAGACTTCAAGCCGATGGTGGACTGAAACAGACTCGCTACACCATTGCCCAGCTTGCAGGAGACCAGCCTGATCTGGTCACACTGCAACGACGCTTGGAAACCCCATTTGACGCTACAGTTGTTCGGATTCAAACTAGACCCAGGGGTGATGGCAGATCTAGATGTCTTTGCGGCACCACAAGCACAGTACTGCTCAAGGCACTCGCTGGCAGAATCAAACAATATGCTGAGATGCAAAGCACACAATGATGCATTATCTGAACCATACGTGCAGCCTGCAACATCACCACCACCACCACCACCCTGCATTGTAGCCCCGACGTTGGCGCATCAAACCACAACCCAGGATCACCGTGATCTGTCGCACAGACAGCTCATGCCGCACAATGCTTGCCGTTGACAGTTTCTTTTACAATCGGCAGCAGAGGGCATGCAAGGCGTGTCAAAGTCAGCAGCACATCACCATGCAGGAAACCTCACAAACAAGAACGCAGTCAGCAACGGCAGACTGGCCACATCGTCACAGACCTGCAGCGCCTTCAGCAAACACGTGCTTTAAACCGGAATGGGATCACCTGTGCAACTTCGCATCAGCAAGACAGCCTTATTTGTAGCAGTTGTATGAACCTGGGCCAACAAACCGGAGAAAGCGCACATAAGGCACACGTGCAGAAGGCCAGCTGGGGCAGCAAGGCATGCCGCAAAGTCCGCAGCACAGCGCAGCGCTCACAAACACAACATTGTAGCCAACTGTTCCAGACTGCGCATACAACTGCGTATGTGCAGTGCCTCAACCACGGCTTGCTCGACTATATGTAGGATAGTTGTGGGAGCCAGACGACCATGGCTCTGAGCTTTATCGTCAGCGTACATCGGAACGAGCACACAATCACAGGACAGCCAAATGATGCAGACGTTCACCACACATCTTCCATGTTTGTGCCAGAGCCTTCCATTGCAGCAGCTCTGCCTTCCATTGCAGGCAGGCGCCCGCTTGCAGATGGCTGCCGCAATGCCAGCTGGCAGTGCGGCGCCGTCATCAGCACAGCTCAGCATTTTATGCCAAACAGCACCGGCTCAGAGCTGCCAGCAGCATTAACAGCCCTGATCTCGTACAACGAGTCATCACATGGGTTCAGGCCAGGAAAGGTCAAGGTATACCTTGACACAAAGGGATTACCGACGCGCCGCACCAACGGTGCCGCATCTGGCGGCCAGAAGTTGTTTGTTATGGTGTACTTGGTGATAAACCCACTGCCATCGCATTGTGGCTTTGTCCAGGTGAACACAGCTGCGTCGCCAGCAGCAGTGGGAGTTGCGAGTGCATTGGTGACCTGGCCTGGGACTTCTGTGTTGGCTGCGGGGGCCGTGTACTGTATGTCCAGGTCGAAGGCTGCGTCGGTGGACTTTGCGGTGTTTGACACGAATGCAGCGATCACGTTGGTGCCTGCAGCAGCAAAAGCAGCAGCAGCAGCAGCAGCAGCAGGGTCAGCAGTTAACGACCCGCACTTGCACACTAGGAGCAGATGTGAGGGCTGCGCGTGTTTTGACGTGTAAAAGCGGTGCATATCAGGAACTTGCAATCACAGCAGTGGCTGACGTGACCAGCAGCAGGAACTTTTGCACTGGCACAGGCCACAACACTGCGGTTACCTTGACGAAGCACGTTTGCAGGCACCGTGACCTTGTTGTTCCAGTAGAGCGCATCCTGGTTGGCATTCGAATTCCCGAGCACCTGCTGCCCATTGATGTACACGTCAGCACCATTGTCAGCAAACACGCTCAGCTGCAGCGCCCGGCCTGGCTGCAGCAGCCAGTTGCGGCGTGCGGCTGACAGGCAGAAACTGGTACGGAAGTAGTGGCCCAGCGCTATGGAAGCGTTTGGCAAGATAGTCGTCCAGTTGTAGTCAGGCCCATACCTGCAGGCACATGTCCACACAACAGTGCAGCACAGAAGCAAGGCGCGGTAGTGAGGTGGTAGCTGTAACGCAGCGGTGGCTTTGGAAGGACAGCACACACACAAGCCCTGTCACATCGCAGTTGCACTTGAGCCTAACATGCACTTGCCATGTGTGGCAAATCCACCAGAGGTCATAACGCTCATTGGCATGTGCAGACAAAGTACCCAGGCTCCCTGCAGCAGCACACGCAGCTGCAGCAAGAAAATGCCATTGCCCACCGCCCTGCTGCTGCATGTGTGGTGCTGCATGTGTGCTGCTGCATGTGTGCTGCTGCATGTGTGCTGCCGCATGTGTGCTGCTGCATGTGTGGGGTTGCCGGGCTCAGCTCACCCGAAGCGGCTCCTGCCCACTTTCCAAGCAGCGTCATTGAATGCAACCTGGTTCCAAGTTGTGGCGATTGCACCGCTGGTGGACATGTACCTGAATATACCAACAGGGAGAAGCTGCAGTCAGCTGGGATGTTGGTCGCTGACTTGTGATCAAATGAGATCAAAGAAGGTGACATGTAAAAGCTTCCCTAATAGTGCTCGTAGCGGCTGCTGCTCCTAGCATCACAGCATAGGTGTTGGCTGAGAGCAACCTGCTGTTGATGACAGAAAGACAGCCAACATGACAGCTGGTACTTCCACGCACCTCCAGAACAGCGGGGCACGCACAGCCGCAGTGTTCCTTGCAGGCAAGCCCGTCAGCAGTGAGAAGCGCGGCAGAGTTGGTGGTGGTGGTGCGCACGCCGTCTTCACAGTTACACTGCTTTCTCCAGACAGCCAGGCCGCATTCCCAGCGGATATCGTCACCGTATAGGTTGTACATGCAGCCAGGCCATCCACCACTGTCTGGTAGGTGGGCTGGAAGGGGTTGGTTACTTGGACAGCCGAGATATTTCCAGCAGGGCGTGGCGGGGTGAGGTTGATTTCGTAGATCTGGATGACGCCGATGCCATCGCAGGCTGGCTTAGCCCATGATAGTGTGAAGGAGGTGGTGGTGATGGCTGTTGTGGTGAGGGACTCTTGGGGTACGGGTGAGGGTGGGGAGGTGATGGCTGCTGCTGCTTTGTAGACAAGGTCGAGGTCCATTGCAGCATCTGAGGAACCTGCAGGGGATGGTACCAGGAGAGAACAACACGATAAATGCTGCAGCACATCCAGTTGCGGCCAATACTTGATGTGACAAACTGCAGCTTGCACACAAGCCGTTACATGGCTCTGTAAGCATTCAGCTGCAAGATGCTCGCATCAGCTGGCAAGGCCCACATGCTACGATTGTCACAGCCCAGTCGGTGTCCTGCACTGCAGGCCTGGCTCATGCACGGCTGGCTGCGGCTGCTCACAGGGGAACGTACCTGCTGTGTTGGTTACGTGCACAGCAATGACGTTGGTGCCTGTACCAGCCACGTTGCAGCAGCAGCAGCAGCAGCAGCAGCAGCAGCAGAAGCAGAAGCAGCAGCAGGGTCACCAACAGTTACACTTGATTGCCCATTAAACAAGCCCACCACCACTAACGCCCTGGAGCTTCCTAAAAGAGATGAAAATGGGAGCACTGCCTGCCTCTGCCATCAACTAGGCTCCGCAGTTGCAGGATTTGCAAATGAGTCTTGCTGCATGCCCACCTTCCTGGTACACTCCCTGGTTCTCAACCACATCGGTGTTCCAGTACCTGCAGTGAAGCACAATGCAATGCAGTGAAGCAGAGGAAGCTCACGACATCCGCTGTTGAATCGATATGCTCAGCAGCGCGCACATAGGAAGCCACATAACATGGCCATAACAAGCTTATACACTGCACAGGTGGTAGTACCACCACGCAAGCAGCAGGTGCTGAATTAAAGCAGTATGCAATTCAGCCTGTGCAAACACTGGCAGCCTGAACAGCTACACAACACATGTACCGCTGTGCAAACACACAACACTTGCAGATACGCTTCAGATACAGTCGCTTCAGCCAGCTCGCGGTGCCTGTGCATGCCCTGCAGCTGAAACACCACTCATACCGCTTTGAGGGAGGATAGCTACATGTGGGTCTTGGCACCATTTGAGACGGCATGAGGCACAACAGGGTGAACACATGGTCTGAGACCAGAAAAGGAGAGTGACGCTTTGCAATTTGCAAGGCACTCACGTGGGCTCATGGTCTGCCAGGGGGTCCTTGTACACGCTGCGGCCGTTGATGAACACCTCCGCCGTGTTGTCAGACATGACCTTGAGCCGCAGCTGCTGTGCTGCAATGGCCGCATTGAGCTTGGCCAGTGTGTCAGTGGTGAGGCACACGGAAGTCCTGCAAGCACAGTGCAGTGCAGTGTATCCAGCGATGGCAGTTTGTCTATGCTGCTGAGGAGATGCTGCTTGTGCGCATCCATAAAAGCAGTGAAGGAATGCAGAGTCACCATGCAGGCAGGCGTTCTAACATCCTGCTACACGTGCTTAAAATCTGGCGAGCTTGGCCTTGCTGGTGCACAGAAGTACAGTGATTTAGAGCCAGGCCTCGTCACATGTCCAAGCTGCGCGAGTTGTTTGGTGTGTGTCAGTCAAGCCACTCAGCAGCTGCAGCCAAACCCTGTCACCTGAACCAGTGGTGCAGTATGCCTGAGGTTGTGTCTGTCATGGGGCTGGTGTAGGGCCAGTCAGAGCCATACCTGCAACACGACACAGTGCATGGCCATTTTATAACAAGAATGTGTGCATGACATTCATGTGTAACCTGCATGCAAAGCAAGGACGCGTAATGAACGTTGATGACTACCTCTATACTGCCAGACATGCAGGCAGCACATGCAGCTGCAGCAGCATGCTTCATTGTGCCGCATCCTGCAGCGGCAGCTAGGCATGCTGCGCTAGCGCAGCACACAGTCAGCTGCAGCAAGATGCCAAGACACACTGGCCAGGAAATGCCATTTCAAATTCAATTTGAAGCTCTCAGTGCCTGGCGGGGCAGCGTGCACGGTCCATGCACTATGGTGCTAGCAGACAACAGCTAGGCGTTTGCAAAAGCCGCGTGCACTTGCAACAATCGGCGTTACATGGTGCCGCGATTGATATGTAACCAGCACTGTCTCTGAGCTGCTCACCCGAAGCGTGTCCTGCCCACCACCCAGCTGCTGTCGCTGTAGCTGCTGGAGCGCCAGCAGCCCGCCTCCTGCCCTGCTGCGCTGCAGCCGCCCTCCAGCTCCTCCGCTGTTGATGAGGCAATGTACCTGGTGCGGCAGCAGCAGGAACAACAGCAGCAGCAGGAGCAGCAGGAGCAGCAGCAGCAGCGGTGGGTAGCAGCGGGAGCAGCAGCAGCGGTGGAGCACCAGTAGGGGCAGCAGCAGAAACGTGATCATGCAATAGTACGATGGACACACAGCTGCACTCTTGCTCAACAAACAAACATATGTCTACACACACCACATACAAACCCAACTGAGACACCGCTCAACAGTGATGCCCCTGAGGCTTGATGCAGTCATCAGACAACAACGTTGCACTGAAGCCACCCAAGCTACAGCCCAGCCCAGCCCAACACAGCCCAGCACGGCTCAGCGCAGCCCAACACAACACAGCACAGCACAGCACAGCACAGCACACAGCCCCACAGCACAGCACAGCACACCACACAGCCCCACAGCACAGCACAGCAGCTCACTTCCAGGCCACCAGCTTGTCAGTGCCAGCCTGCGCCGTATCACCCGTCAGGAGCGAGTACTGCTGCCCTTCGCCTCCGCCCTGCGGCGTGCAAGCGCCGTAGGTGACGCCGCCGGCTGCTGCCTTTGTGATGCGGTAGCAGTCGATCAGGGAGGATGGGTCTGTTGCGGCATAGAAGGCGATGTCGGCTGTGGTGTCGGTCAGGGTGAGCAGCTGCGCGCCGTGCACGGCGTTGTAGCGGGCTTCGCTGCCTGCAGGCACACGGGCAAACAGGCATCAGGCAGGACAGGCACAAACGGCGTTTGCAACCAGGGGATTGTAATGCCGAGTATGGGTGCGAGGCATGGCAGCAACGCATAGCTGCTGCAGATAGCCCGACAAGGTTCCATCCGCCTCAAGCACAGGCTTCAAGGTCGGTGCAGGCGGTTGCAGCCTAGACGCAGTTCTAGTCCTGGTTTTGGTACTTTTCCTCAGTCCTACTCCTTGTCCTAGAAACAACACCATGTGTGGGCTACAGCCAGCCCCCACCTTGCTCCAGCGCGCCCTTGAAGCTGTTGATGTTCTGGCCGCCGATGCCGTTGACAAAGTAGGGGAAGCCCTGGTTTTTCAGGATGCGCTCATACAACTGGCAGCAGCAGCAGCAGCAGCAGCAGCAGCAGAAGAAGAAGACACAGCGATTGACACATACACCAACCGCGGCAAACGGCGGCAGTAGCAGCAGCAGCAGCAGACGCAGTGCTGGCAGCCGCAAGAGCAGCATATACAGACAGAAGCCAGTAATCGAACAGGAGCTGCCGCAGCCATCAACAGATCAGCACTGGTGATGCAAGTTGCTGGGATGTTGCCTGAACCATGTGCAGCCACTCACATGATCGTGGCCCGAGAACACAGCATGCGCGCCCCACTCTTCAAAGGGCCTGCATGGGGACACAACATAGCAGCACTCGCTTTGGTTTGAATCAGTGTGACACATCACGGTACATGATCGCAAGCCATATGCCTGTTTTGCCTGGTGGATGCTTGCAGGATTTCTAACGTTCGATCACAGGCCGCAGGAGCTGCCGGCACGTTGTATCAATTGCTGGTTGCCGATATGCCAGCTGGAACAGCGTCAGCAGCCAGCATTTGCTTGCAGGAAAGATGCAGGAAAGATGAGAACATAAGCTATCTGCTCACCACTGCACGCGGGGGATGCTGCCGTGTGATGTGGAAGAGCTGAAGGGTGAGTGGTGCAGCATGACCAGCCTCCATGTGGCGCTGCTGGCTTTCAGAGCTGCCTCCAGCCACAGCGCCTGCTTGGAGGTTTTGTCGGTGCCGTCGGGCTGGTGGCAGTCGCTGTCCAGCGCAAAGAGCTCCACCAGGTTGCCGCCTGTGACAACAGTGCAGCAGACGGGCAGCCGCAGTTTATATGACAGAGGTGATTCCGGCAGGAGAGGTGCTAGAGGTGGCAGAGGGATGGAATAACTTTATCAAGGGAGCAGCCCTCACAGCAGCAAGCAAGGGAAGGGGCGCGTAGCAAAGCCATGTGCAGCAGCTGGCCTGGTCACACGTTGAGCATAGTAGAACCGTGGGGAGAGATCATCACTTGCAGATGCTGCCGGCTGGCCTGTGCAATCTACGCTGCACGACACGCCTTTTTTTTGCATGCACAGCACCGCAGCTGCACCAAAGCACAAAACGGGTGAAGGCTGCTCATGCAGCGGCCGCACCACCCAGCCTGCTGCACTCTTAGGGCAGCAAAGATGGTACTTGTCTCTGCTGTCACATCAATCTGCCATCAGCTGCTGCTGCAGCAGCCACTGCCTACCAAGCTTCTGAGTGTAGTAGGCTTTGCCTGGCGGTAGGTACCACAGCTGAGGCGCTAGCGTGCCCTTGACACAGGAAAGGTCGCAGGCGACAAAGTTGTCACCGCAGCTGGCACCCCACTGCACCAGCAGCAGCAGCAGCAGCAGCAAAGGCGGCGGCAGCAGCAGCAGCAGCAGCAGCAAAATTACATGCTTCACGCGACAAAATGGGAAAATCCACACGCACTGGCCGCCAAGAGGCATGTAGGAGGAGCAAAGCTCTCACGCAGCTGTTATACTTGCTGTTATAACATATGTTAAATCTGCAGCGTGGTCGCTCACGTCGTGGTTGCCGGGCACTGCCCAGAAGCGGTTGGTGCTCGAGGGCGGGCCGGGGCCAAAGGCACCCTTGTAGGGGTGGATGAAGCTGGCATAGTACTTGCCAATGTTTTTGTCTGTTGCGGTGCGCAGCGGTGTGATCGGGAACAGAGACACAGAAAGCAGGGTGCGTGGGTGACCAGCTGGTGGCTGTAGGCAGAAGGCGTGCGCAGCGCAAACGCCCTGCGGCTGTTTATGTTGGATGTGGTGCATGATAGAGTTGAATGTGGCACTGCTGGCCTGGATGTTATGCATGGGTGTGTGGAGGCTGGGGCTGTTTTGAGCAATGCAGTGCATGTAACATACAATGCGCAGTTGTCTCCGCATTCTGGATGGCGGCATCTAGAAAAGCACGCGGTCGTGTGTATGACAGTGGCTGAAAGTGCTGCCAGTCTCATCTTACAGCTGCGGCACGTTGCTGCTGTGTTCATGGGCGTGCTGCGTGAACTGCATGCCAGCTGAATGTGACTCACCAATAGTGTCATTGCCGCCAGTCGGGTAATTGTTGTCTGCAGGCAATATGGCAGCAGCACGCCGGCAGTGCATAGCAGGGACAGCACGAGAAGGGTCTTACCAGGAATCACACAGCTTCTAGCAGCCCAGTGCAACAGCAGCTGTGAAGCACAAGCAGTGTTCTTGGCATTGTGAGCAAGTGTTTTCTTGCTGTTGCTGCTGCTGCTGCTGACGGTGCTGAAGCTGGTTTAGCTGCTGCTGCGCACTTATGCTGCCGGCTAGCCAATGCTGTTTGTGAAGCCTGCAAGCTGCGGCTCACATGGCCTCTGCCAGCCTGCACCCTTTGAGAACGCATGATGATTTCAGCACGATCTGGCTTTTACATAAAGCTGACGAGCAGCACAACTTGCAGCTGGTGCTGCTGCTGCCATGCAGTGTCTGTGCTGGTGCGCTTTCTGCGCAGTGGCTGCAGGTTCACCAGCTGGCTGGCTACCGACTGACAACATTGCAAGAATAGATCAAACATATACAGCTGGAACGTGCGTGCTGCTGCTGCTGCTGCTTTGCGGATGCTGCGTGTCAATTTGTCGCACACACACTGCTGCTGCCTCACCTCCCAGAGCCATCACCGCATCCACGTCCCAAGCCTTGATCATGTTGGCCACCTGCAAGGTGAAAAGGAACGCAGCTGCTGTTAATCTTCATCAGCTGAATCCACTTCCGGACTGGAAGCTCCAGTTGAGGAGCGTCACCGAGCAGGCACGCACACTGTGCAGCGTATGCCTTGTGCAGGGCACAACAGCCTACTGCACATACAGAACATCTGGAAAAATACTGTGTATCTGAATACACCTCTGCTGCAGCAGTAGCACACATGCTACAGCTGGTACAGGTCTGCTGCTGCCAGCTCAGCTTGCACTCATGTGCTGCTGCCGTGTGCTGCTGCGTACCTTGCCTTCGTTGACAGTGTCCACGCCATAATCACCAACAGCCGCGAGCTGCGAGTGCCAAAATGTGTCAAGAGAATGTTCTTGGATGTCATGAGTATGTATGCATCCCATGAGGCACTGACATGAGGCAAAGCACAGTGGGTAACTTGCCAGCATGCCAACAACAGCTGCAATTGTGACCGGCGGACACACAGGGGGTTTCACGGCTCGAAGCAACGTTGCCATAAACAAACATGGTGTTGCGTTGTTTCTTAGCAGGCGACGTGCTACATCCCAGCTATCAATCTGGCTTGCCGGGCCCTTCTGCCTTTTGGGCTCGTATGTGAAGTCAAGATCTGCCCACCTTCAAGCCCATGCACAACTGAATAAGCACCGCGAAGCTAATTAACACCGTGAACAGCGCATGGCGGCCCCTGATGTGCGGCATAGCTGCAGGATAACTCGGCACTCCCTTCGGCGAACAGAGAACAGTAGGTAAGGCTCCACACGGAGCTGCAGACACCTTGAATAGAGGCAACTTCGCCTATGAGTTCATTCGTACACAGCCCTGGCTTGGCGTACCACTGGTATGTAGCATCTGCAGGTGACGCTGCTGAGAACAGCTAACAAGTGGGAACGACCTGGTTACTCTCCTAAGTGACAGGACGTAGCGTGGGTCTTCAAGCAGGTATAATGCAACATTGAGATGGCTGTGACATGTCACACATCAGTGCAAGTGCTTGCCGGGCCAACCATGACAGCAACAATACCAAAGCCAACACGTGACTCTGCCAGCAGTGCTGTGCCAGCCTGCTGCGGCAGTGCTGTGCCAGCCTGCTGCGGCAGCAAACAGACTCCCAAGGACACTGGGCCCTGGCAGTGCTTCTTGAGGACACCAGCCCGGCAGTTACTGTGGCACAGCAGCACAGCTGACTCAGCTGCTGTTTGGAACAGCAGGTCTGCTGACACTGTGATGTACATGTTGTGCTGCTCAGCAGTGACTGCTCCACGGCTGAGCTTGAGTAAGCTTGGCACTGGCTCCGCCTGTCAACCTGTTACAATTTAAAAGTGAGGCAAGCTGCAGATTGTGGCAGCTTGCTATGAAGCTTATGTTGAACCCAACTGACAATGAGAGAGGATAGTTACATGTGGGTTCTGGCACGTACCAAAAGATGGTGCGCCATCATAGATGGTATGAGCCGCAACAGGTTGAACACAATGAGGCCTCAGGATCGCCATGCTGGCTGCCGCAGCAGTGCCACATGAATGTCAGTAAGCACCATGTGTGCTTCAGAAACTGACGACTGCTGGCTGTTCTGCTTGACAAAAAATGGGTCGTCACACAGCATAATGGGATTCGCATGTTGGCAGAGTTGATTGCAAGCACAAAGTCCTAGCAAAGCAGAGCACAAGGTCCTAGCAAAGAAAAAGAGATGCCTGGACACCAGGCCATATCTTGTAAGTAACCGTTCAAAAGCATGGCATATCCAGCTAATCTGCAGGGCAGCGCCTTCCCCACACAAAATCAGAACAAGCAACATGTTAGGACACGCTAGAGTTTAAAATGAATGACATTTCAGCAGTCAAACGCTAATGTGGTTTGACGTAACAAAGTGCAGCACAATCTGCCTGCCTACTACTCACTGGACAGCACCATAGGAAACTGGCACCAGGACTATAGAAAAGCAAAGCAGCAGCAAAGACAACAGAGTTCAGCGCTCTTTTGCAGAGCACAAGGCTTCAGATCCTTACATCATCTTGAACCACTCACTGCTGCTACACGATTTATCAAGGCCTGCTGGGCCAGCCGCCACCCTGGCAAGGGGCACACACAACAGCTGGCCCTGTCACAGAGCTGAAAGCAGGCGTGTGTGCATGCACACACAGGGTACTGCTGCTGCCAAATTCATAGCTGCTGCTTCGCATTGGTACAACTACAGAAGAACAGTATACTACATAGAACGAGTTTAGTAATGGAAGTACCGCCATGGCATGCCACAACCTAGAAGCAAAGCACAGCAGACTGTTTCGCAACTGCTGCTAACGGAGCTTGCCCCAGCCCACTAACAACCAACTGAAGAATCAACAGGAGGCTCAACTGTTTGAAAAACCATCACGGCTTATTGCTTGCTGCAAGCACATTATTAGACCAGCGTGCCAGGTGTGAGAATCTTGACACCTTGGCACCACAGCGCTAGCATCTACCCTAGCCAGACAACCACTCCCAAAATACACTTCACCTATGCTACATTAATCATACCAAATCACTATCCTGCAAAAGCAAAGTTGCTAGGCACAGCCTGCACAACACTCAAGCTGACCTCAAGCTGTCTTGCCATGCTGCCTCCTCTAGTGCTTGCCCCTGCAAGCATCAACAAATAGCATGTGTCAGCAGCAGTTGCGAGGCACAGTAGGGATGCAGCGGCAGTTGCGTAGACTGCCCCAGCTGCTGCAACAAGCATGAAGCTGCTTCCAGCATGCAAAGAACTGGGGGCACCTGTGCATCAGCTTATTAACACACTGCAGCAACAACTACTATCACCCTCTTGAGCGGAGCAGCGGCCCGCTGGGCTAGTGCCTGAGGCAGGTTTCATTCCTGAGATTTATTGTATTGTGTTGTAATGCAGCGCCAGCCAGAGGCCTGCCCAGCTGCCAGAAAGCAAACACAGCATAGGCCTTCTTGCAGCAGGGCTCACCAGCCGTTGTTGTAGTGGTTGCCCTCATGGTAGTGGTAGTGGCCAGGGATGTAGTCGTAGTGGTTGCCGTGGGGCTGCGCAGCAGAGAGTTCAAAGGCGGCACAGGCAGCAGGCAACACACATTAACATGGGTGCTGATAGGCATAGGTATGAGCATCATTGGCATCTGGGGTGCCTTTGCTAAAGTGTGTGTAAGCTAGAGTCAAAGGATCCAACAGACAGCTCCCTGTGCAGAGGCAGCGCTGCACAAATACTGCTGTTGTATGCCGAAAAGACAAACTGCAAAGCTGTGCAGGCTTGACAGCATCAGCCCTGCTGCACCAAGCTGCTGCTGCACCAGTGCTGAACGGGCAGGTCTTGCATGCTCACCACAACTGAAGGGCCGTAGTAGTCGTAGTGGGGGAACTGCTTCGCAGACTCCTTGCCTGCCTTCACAGCAGCTGCTGGCTTGGCAGCAGCAGCGGCAGGCTTGGCCGCAGCAGAAGCAGCAGGCTTGGCAGCAGCAGCGGCAGGCTTGGCAGCAGCGGCGGCATGCTTGGCCGCAGCAGCAGCAGCAGGCTTGACAGCAGCGTGAGGGGCCTTGGCAGCCTCAACCTTGTTACTAACAGCGTTATGGTTGTTACTGTTGTCGGTTGTGGGTGCCTGCTCAGCCAGCATCTTGCGGCCCCAGCCCCAGCCGTTGCTGTGGGAGTGGCCGTGACTGCAATACAGCAGCAGCAGCAGCAGCAGCAGCAGCAGCAGCAGCAGCAGCAGCAGCAGCAGGCCAACCGTCAGCATCTCTCCCTGTGAGGTGCAGGTGCTGGCACACAGCATGATCAGGTGTGCACCACAGCATGATCAGGTGTGCACCACAGCATGATCAGGTGTGCACCACAGCATGATCAGG